>JACXGM010003344.1:5833-42363 GCA_016801145.1 Umbra pygmaea
TGCGCTCCGCTGACCTCACCACCCTCTGAAGGGCCTTACGATCAGCAGCGGAGCAGCTGCCGTACCAGGCTGTAATGCAGCCTGAGAGGATGCTCTCAATGGTGCACCTGTAGAAGTTTGTTAAAATCCTGACAGACATGCCAAACTTCTTGAGTCTCCTCAGGAAGTATAGGCGCTTTTGGGCAGTTTTTGTTACCGATATTGTCTGTCTGGACCATGTGAGGTTGTCGCTGATGAACACACCGAGGAACTTGAACTCTGAAACTCTCTCGACTTCAGCTCCATCGAATTGTATGGGGGCAGGACCCTCCCTCTGTTGCTTCCTAAAGTCCACTATCATCTCTTTTGTCTTGCTGACGTTGAGAGAGAGGTTGTTGCTCTGGCACCAGGTAGCCAAGGCTCTTACCTCTTCTCTGTAAGCAGTCTCATCGTTGTTGGAGATGAGACCTAGGATGGTTGTATCATCAGCAAACTTTACTTGTATTATGTGGCATAGTAACATGGAAACAATAGGAGTGTTGGGGGGTATACTAATGTTAGTCAATAACTGCACACTTATTTAAAAACTATTTTTCACAAATAAAATGTTGGCAACCGTTTTATAAGCACATTAACCCACTACAGCGTGTGCGTTGCCACATGCTGCATTTCGGCCTCATGGCTTCTCACCTGCTGAGGTGTGCGGTTATTCCCTGGCAACACACAGTCCATTGTGTGTTAATGCTTACATATTTCTCATTATCGTTTGCTACTCTTGAGTAAAATATGTGTGGCTCTGATAGACTTGCGATTGGTCATATGCCATTATAGGAAATCCTGGGCATGTTTAATATGAGTTGTCACTTCATCAAGCTGAAACAAGATATAGGATATTTCGCTAACGCTGCCTAATTGAGAAAACAAATTTTCAGCTAAAGCATCTGTGTGTTTTCTAACCTTCTTACTCATGATTTGATAAATAACAAGCCAACGTATTTGGTGCTGTAGCTTATGCTTCTCATATAAGATGTTGTTCTGTAATTTTTTATTCCATATTTTAGTACCTCCTAATAACTGCTCATTTGATGACTTGACAAAAAACTACCGGACAATTTATTGGACAATTTGGGCAGCATCCAATAATTTACTGGCTTTTCAATCAATCAATCTATCAAATATTTTAGGAATCTCTTTTTACACAAGCATTTGTCACAAAGTGCTTTGAACGAGATTCCCGGCCTAAAACCCCGAAAGAGCAATCAACAAAAAAGTAATGCACAGTGGCTATGAAAAACTTCCTAGTAGGTGGAAACTACGAAGAAATGTAGAGGGGGGCCAGACTCATTGCTGTGGCCAGTCCTCTTCGGCTGTACCGGGTGAGGAATCTGAAGGTACACAGCCCATTATATCAAGGTCACATTGTTTTTTAGTGTTCAATTAGTGTCCATAAATTGAGATAGGAATGGGTGGACTGTGCAGCATGAACACAATTCGGTGGTCTTGGGCTGGAGTCACCAGGCAGAAAAGTACCAGCACAGCGAGGTGGGCACAGGACAGAGACAGGACAGTCAGCACAGTGTATTTCCATCTCACAAGAGTAGGGTATCGTGAGGCAACATGAGCAGGCCAGTGACTTGGCCCTGAGTGGTGGTGGAGTGATGATATCCCATTCGAGAGAGGGGAGCCTACCAGGCAAGCCAGGATGGGTGGTTCAACAGACAGTGCTGCCGTTCATTTATGGCCCCCTGGGCCACAATACACTATATCATAGAACTTACTGAAAAGATGAGTGTTCATCATAGACTCTCTCTCACATGGGTTGGCAGATCATTCCACAAAAGTGGAGCTCTATATGAGAAAGCCCTTGCTCTAGCTGTTTGATTACCAATCCTAGGAACAATAGGAATGTCTGCATCTTGTGAACATAGCGCACAAGTAGGAATGTATGGTTACAGGTAGGTATGTGTTACACCACTCAGACATGGACGGTGCTAGTAGTGTATAAAAGTTCAGTTTTATTCCTTAACCAGACTGATCCGAAAACAGCAAGATCAAGAGTACACTCACGCGCGCACACATACGTTTTCCCCTCACAATTCCCCTCCAAAAAACGTGTCTTCTTCTACAGTACCTAGCAGTATCTCAAAACAACACATCACTATTCATGTAGCCACCTACTGGCGAGATGGAGAAATGCAGAACTTATGATGAAGCTAATATACATGTCTTAATGATTACTAAACAGAATACAGTTAAATTATGTATTATATATAAACAAACAAAACACTTTCTAAAGGGGTACTTCCAGGTGCTACATATGTATGGCAGATCCAAATAAAACAGATAAGTAGGGGAAAGTCCATGTAATGCTTTGAAAGTTAAAAGTAAAAATTTGAAATCAGCACTAGCCTTAATGGGCAACTAGTTTAGAGAGACTAGTTTTAGGGTAATGTGTTTTCTTTTAATTTAACCACTAACTGTAGTTTTTAAGGGTCTTATCTGGGTAGCCAGAAAAGAGAGCTTGTAATATTCAAATCAAAAAGCTTGGATTCGGAAAAGCTTGGATTCACTTTTCTCCATATTTTCTTGACAAAATTATTACAATCTTTGCAATGTTCTGGAGATGCTTTGGATCTAGTGTAACATCAGATCTTTGACTTTTTCTGATATGTTTATGGCCAGATTTGACTAGAATCAGTAGGGTGCGCCTGACTTTTCTTCACCAGTCCTACAAGGAGGACGATCTCATGCCTCCCATCAAAAACAGAGCTGACTCAATCAAGCCGAAGTTACACTTGAAGCATGAGGATTTGCACAGAGTTGTGAACTTCATCAACAACAATGCAGAGGATAATGCAGTAGTATTACCTGGATGCCACCCAGGACAGAACAACTTTGGTGGAATGCTGTTGCCATCGCATGTGACAAAAGAAGGAACACTTTCTCTCTTATACATTTTATATTGTTATATTTTTATCTACACTGTAGGTGGTTAAATGTAATAGTTTAAATATCTTTCATTTTTATTCACTGGGTGCTACTCCTTTACAGTTTTGATGGTGCGCAACACTGCTATTCTTCCTCCAAGGGATGTTCTCCCAGTAAAAGCTCCACCTGGACTTGACACAGCCAGGCAAACTTTTCTTTTTCAGAGGATCCGAGAGTTTTGTGACAGATATGGCATGGACATCACTTGCCCTGAATCTGACATTGGACAGAAACAATCTGTAAGGATATAGACTCCCATTTCACCTCATTCCATCAATTGGGTGAGTTCCCATTAACATACAGTACATTTTCATAATACATTGATAGCCATTTCACTGGTCCCCTGTGGGAATCGAAAATGACAAGGTTGTGACCAGGAACACTTACGTCTGTCTGGAGTAACAATGTGTGTTAATATTACCAGTAAGCCTTATGTCTCAAATGAGACATAACAGGTCCTGTCATTCCCTGACAAAGATGGGTGGGGCAAAGGCTTAGGAGGGTGTGAATGATCTAGAATGGGCATCAAAAGGGACCTCTGAGGGGGTGAGAACTTTGGCTAAACATTTAGGGGTGATTTCTCAGTTTTGCTATTCCAAGTGTGTCAACATTTGAAGCATCATAGCTTTCCAAATGTTCCTTCTATTTCAGTGTGTGATATACCATTTGAAAGCTCTGAATCTGTAATTGCATAAAATGTAAAAAAAAAAATACTTTATGACCGTAAGCCTAGATATCCGTGGTGGGTCACATATTTCATCACTAGAACTTCAAAATACACAGAACCAGTTATATATTGGGGTGTAAGTCAGTGTTATAAATTATGGCGCCACCACTGCCTTTGCAAGATTCGCTGAGGATATGTTCACCAGTGTATGGTCATGGAGTGGCCTCATTAAAGGCAAAACATTCATCAGGCTTAAGCCAGGTTTCACACAGGCCAATCATAACAAGTTTATGATCTGTAATTAGTTAATTGACTATGATTGCCTTTGAAGCAAGGGATCAAACATGTATTAGTCCCATTTTTATGTTGATTTATTTGAAATTGCCTTTTTAATTTGTGACAGAAATGGTGGAGGGCTTCATTTTGGTAATATTCCTAAGGTGAACACCACCGTATTTAGCTTTATTCAACCTGGATTGAGGTACAGTCACAGTCTCAATGGGGAACATGGACCTCACTTCACTGGCTATGCTAATGGCAGACCTCCACTAGAATAGCAGACTGGCTAATAGCCTACAGCCTGACTGCCCCATATTTTATGGTGAGGCTATTGGATTTAGAATCCTCTATGTTGCTAGATAAAAAGGAGCCATGTTTTTTTGTTGCAAGTCCCAAAAAGAGAGCCAGTTATCTCCTGTGATGGGCAGAACTCCGTTTTTAGCCAACAATTGAGTTGTGTGAGTCTGCTGTAGATCTCATCACTAGCCTTGACTGGAATGTGGCTAAAGAAAATTACAGGATACTGACACTTTTGTCTAGCTTGTTTACAAGCTGAAGCCATGATCTGCTTGGTAACCTCCGTTTCATCCTATCATTGTTGGTGCCAACGTGAATAACAATATCTGCATACTTTTTAGCCCTGCTGTTTAATTACTTTGCTAGCACAAACCTCAGATTAGCCTCTATATCGGTAGCCCTGGCCCCAGGTATTCACTGTATGATTGCTGGCAGATTTTTCAGCCTAATAGTACAGGTAATATATTCACCAATTACTAAGCATATAATTTTTCATTGGTATTAAATATTAAGTATTAAGTATTTCATCAGCAAAAGCTGCCTTTAGCCAGCTAACGGAACCCCTGGTCTGTTCTTCCCTCCCAGTAGCTCCGCAACACCTTGGACAGATGCGGGATGGTGGGGGTGAGCATATGGTTGGTACAACCACATGTCGCTGAGCCGGCTGACTCTTTTTGCACTGCTGATACAACATGGGACTCAGATCATGCACTCAGATCATTACGCCCAGCAACTATACTTCCGCAATTTAATTTACAGGCGCCCGATCTGCACACAAGGAGTCACTGGAGAGCAACGTGGCAAGGTAGCTGAGTCGGCTTATCTGTCCCAAATCCTGGGCGGAGCTAGGCATAATTTGCTCTGCCTCATGCTGGAGGTCCAGGGAAAGCCAGATAAGAACCACTGACTATCTTGACATAGCTTGTCCTGCAATACAGCGACTTAGCTTACTACGCCACATAGACCCCCGCAAGTGTTTGCATAAATTTCAATAAATCATTGCTCCTGAAAAACACTGTGTGTGTAACTCGATGATAATGGATTTAACCATAGATGTTCCTATTATGATACTAGTCTGCTGTTGACTAGCCGATGGCCTTAAGGCAGCACTAACCCCTCTGAGGGTACCTTCCACATATCACAGGATCAAAGTGCCCACTCTCGGCTAATTGACAGGCCGACCTTGTGGTGATGATGAAGACGTCTCTCATGGATGGTGGTGCAGGGACATCGGAATCCAGAGCAGCAAAGCTGTTCGGAGTTGGTAGACAATTGTTCATTCCTACCACCAGCGTGGGCTTGGAAAGATACCGCTACTCATGATGGATAGCGGCGTGTCTCCATGGCTGGTCAGCCCTTTCCTGGCTGCTTTTAGGCAAGCAACCGGTCCCTACAAGGCAAACATTAGTCCACTGAGGATCGCCTGCCTGGTGGAACTGTTCCAATCAGCCCAGTGCGACTTGCAGCCAATGGTATGGATGTGAATGAGAAGGTTGGAGGACAAGGCTTTCCCAGTAGTATAACTTGTGTATGTTTCCTGTATCCTTTGGCAAGCAACAGTTTTCCCAGAGAAAGTCTAAATGTTCCTCTTTGTCACATAATAAGGCATAGTAAACCATTGAAAAAAGCAAATAATCCGGTACACAAAGCTATCAAACTCAAACTGGCTTGCTGTCTGAGAGCTTGCATTCCCCAGCCTAAAAGGCCAATCACATAGTGGATTTGTGTTGATACCTTTTGTCCACATCATTACTGTATTCTCAGGTCTTTTCCATAGTGATGGCTGTGTTAGCCTGTGTATCACCTCATATTTACACTCACCTAAAGGATTATTAGGAACACCTGTTCAATTTCTCATTAATGCAATTTTCTACTCAACCAATCACATGGCAGTTGCTTCAATGCATTTAGGGGTGTGGTCCTGGTCAAGACAATCTCCTGAACTCCAAACTGAATGTCAGAATGGGAAAGAAAGGTGATTCATGCGATTTTGAGTTTGGCATTGGTGTTGGTGCCAGACGGTCCGGTCTGAGTATTTCACAATCTGCTCAGTTACTGGGATTTTCATGCACAAACATTTTTAGGGTTTACAAAGAATGGTGTGAAAAGGGAAAAACATCCAGTATGCGGCAGTCCTGTAGGCTAAAATGCCTTGATGATGCTAGAGGTCAGAGGAGAATGGGCCGACTGCTTCAAGCTGATAGAAGAGCAACTTTGACTGAAATAACCACTCATTACAACCGAGGTATGCAACAAAGCATTTGTGAAGCCACAACACGCACAACCTTGAGGCGGATTGGCTACAACAGCAGAAGACCCCACCCGGTACCACTCCTCTCCATTACAAATAGGAAAAAGAGACTACAATTTGCAAGAGCTCACCAAAATTGTACAGTTGAAGACTGGAAAAATGTTGCCTGGTCTGATGAGTCTTGATTTTTGTTGAGACATTCAGATGGTAGAGTCAGAATTTGACGTAAACAGAATGAGACAATGGATCCATCATGCCTTGTTACCACTGTGCAGGCTGGTGGTGGTGTAATGGTGTGGGGGATGTTTTCTTGGCACACTTTAGGCCCCTTAGTGCCAATTGGGCATCGTTTAAATGCCACCGCCTACCTGAGCATTGTTTCTGACCATGTCCATCCCTTTATGGCCACCATGTACCCATCTTCTTATTGCTACTTCCAGCAGGATAATGTACCATGTCACAAAGCTCAAATCATTTCAAATTGGTTTCTTGAACATGACAATGAGTTCACTGTACTAAAATGGCCCCCACAGTCACCAGATCTCAACCCAATAGAGCATCTTTGGGATGTGGTGGAACGGGAGCTTCGTGCCCTGGATGTGCATCCCACAAATCTCCATCAACTGCACGATGCTATCCTATCAATATGGGCCAACATTTCTAAAGAATGCTTTCAGCACCTTGTTGAATCAATGCAACGTAGAATTAAGGCAGTTATGAAGGTGAATGGGGGTCAAACACAATATTAGTATGGTGTTCCTAATAATTTAGGCGAGTGTACACCCCAGTGAAACAGGAAGTCTTGGCTTACTACTTAAGTTTTCCTACTCAGTCAGGAATGTACATCTTAGATTTCACTCATAAGCATGTCTTTATTTAATTCATTTTTCAATCATTTAAATGTTAGACCTTTATATTGTTTTACTTCAATTAAAGGTTAGCTTTTTGTGATTTTTTTTAATGAAAGATAAGACAATAATCAATCAAAAACGTTTTCTTACAGGCTGTTTTTGCTCACATTACCAAGGGTGCCAATATTAGTGGAGGTTACTACATGAACATCATTTATTTCTGTTGTGTCATCAAAACCACCTGAATTAAACTTGGAAGTCCATGGCTAACTAAGATATGACAGCAATTCTGCCTACAGTAGCATTTATGCACATATAAATTTCATTTTAACCATTAGTCCAAAACGGGAGGTTTAGAATATTATTTTGTAAATGGCTGCCAAGCTGCCGCTCCATGAGAATTTGTCTCAAACAGATTGAAGAAAGAAACAGCATTTTTTTTCTGTAGGTTTCATTGGTTTTAGATATTGATAATTCTGTCTTTGAATGTGTTCTTCTGGAGGTCTAGAACAATCATTTACAAGAGGGCAAGTCATCATTGAAAAAATGGTTCTCTGGATTGAATTGATTTAATATCTACCCTTGGAAGTGCACCCTCACATTTTGAAGCTTAAAAAGATTACACATTGTTTAGTATACTGGAAAACAGCATTTTAACAAACATTAAAACTGTTTATATTATGTTTGTGATGGATAATCAATAGATATAACAAACATATCCCCAATAATTGATTTTATGAAACCATCCTTGATCCATTCTTTGCATAAATGCATAACAATAGTCTTAACACACAAAAAAGGACATGAGGTACTGAGAGTTTAAAAATGGATTAATGTCAAAGCTAGAGCCTGTGTGTTTAATATTTGAAAGGAATTGGCATGTGTGGTAAAGTAGATTCAGCGCCGTGCCAAAGCACATAAGCGCCTTCTCTCTGACTCGCTCTCTAATGGGGTCCTGAATGGCCAAATTAATAGCAAGGTTAAAAACCTGGATCGCATCGTAAGAAAAGGTCTGTGACACCTGAGCGTTTGTAGAAAGGAAAATTATCTTATGAGGGGAGAAAATGACAGGTGGCAGAGATTACTCTCCGAAGCTGTGTGGAAATGGACGGGCTCAGAATTGGCCAAGGCTTAGTGAGAGCACAGAGGAAGGAAAGTAAAGGCAGTCGGCCCAGCCAGGCACAGTGGAAGGTAATGAATGTAAAAGTGCTCAGGAGTCAATAAAGAGGCATCACACAGACAGTGGGCTATTACAGTGTCATCAAACAGACATCCTTTATCAGATGCCCAGACCAAAAGAAAAATAGCCTGCACACCCGTAGTCTCCAGCACATACATGTACAACGAATTCATATACCTTCATTTATAAATAGACAGATGTTTGTCAGGTGACCGAGCGGGATGGAAACATTTCCTTTTGTATAAATGAAGGTAAATTGTGTAGCAATACACCGCATTCCAAATAATAATTATTTTGATTGCATGCAGTGCATCACTATATTGAAGCTGTAAATTTTCTTTCATTCGCTTTCAGGCACCCTTTCAGTCCCCTGAATTTTCACCCTTTTTTTTAATGGGACTTATGTGTCCAATTATAGCGCAGGCCAATTAGCGCTAGTTTAGATTTTTATTGCTATTTTCAAGTGATACATTTCTCAATTTCTCGATTGAATGCCCAACAGATTTAACTACTCTACTGGCTTCCAGGCGAACTGCCAGTTTGAAGATAGTATTGTCATTATGACATGATCGTCCCATGTATATAGTCTGTTTCTGTCTTTTGTAATCTGTGTGCATCACTACTATTTTTCACAAAACAAAACAATTTCCACGCACACTCCAGTGGCCAACCTCACCCTATTCGTCCTGGATTATATCTATTTTTGCTATATTCCTGCCCCCCCAACAGACATTAGCTAGCCTCTTAGCTGCTACCATCATCGCAAAGATACAGCATATAGCCACGTTGGAAAGCCTGCATAGGGTTTTGCGCTTCCATTGCATAATAATATACTGGATTACCTTTTTGCCTCAATTATTTGGATTACTACAGCTAATCAGCCAGCTAATTAGCCACAACCATGCATCTAAGTTTGGTATACAGAAATGTACACCATTGTAGCTGATCTAGCAACTGAGTTAGCTTACCTCTCCGCTAGCTGGGGATCTGTGCTAACACCATGAGCCTTGGCTAGCCTAGAGTATCTCTCATATCCACCACAAATGTAAGCGTTTATGATCTAATATCTTAATTGAGATACACATTTGACTTATGATAGTATTGTTACAGAATAGAGAAATATAATATTCGAATTTGTCGAAAGGTTTTACGTGCATCTTTTTGTCTTTTTATCCATGGCCACTGTATTAGGTACACATGGTAAATGCATTGGTACAGTTGCCCTGGCTACTACACTGACGTTAGTCTTTACATATGGTCAGAATTTGCTTGTCATTACATTATTAATATTTTATAAAAAATCAAGTTTAAATTTTGAGGACAACAGAGTTCCACCTACTGAGGTGGCGAACGGTTCTCCAGAAGCACCTTGGTGCCGACTGAATACCCTTCTCCATGTCTTCTCTGATTTTCTCTCACAGCCGCTGCTTTGATTCTTCCATGGCAGAGGCCTTTGGTACATATCTTGGAATGACTCTTTCTTCAGTCGGACGGCTTCCCTGACCACCGGTGTCCACCACGGTGTTTGTGGGTTACCGCCTCTTGAGGCACACAAGACCCTAAGACCCCAGCTCCCAACTGCAGCTTCAGCAATGGAAGATTTGAACATTGTCCACTCGGGTTCAATGCCCTCCGCCTCCACAGGGATGCACAAAAAGCTCAGTCGGAGGCGTGAGTTGAAAGTCTGTTGGACCGGCGCCTTGTCCAGATGTTCCCAATTTACCTGCACTACCCGTTTGGGCTTACCAGGTCTGTCCAGAGTCTTCCCCCACCCCCACCCCCTAACCCAACTCACCACCAGATGGCGATTGGTTGACTGCTCTGCCCCTCTCTTCACCCGAGTGTCCAAAACATATGGCCTCAGATCAGATTAAACGATTATAAAATCGATCATTGATCTTTGGCCTACGGTGCTCTGGTACCATGTACACTTATGAGAATCCCTATGACAATCCATTACAGGCACAGAAGTCCAACAACGAACAACCACTCGAGTTTAGATCAGGGAGGCCATTCCTCCCTATCACCCCTCTCCATGTGTCTCCAATATTACCCATGTGCGCGTCCCCCAGCAGAACTATAGAATTTCCAACTGGAGCCCCATACAGGACTCCATTCAAGGTCTCCAAGAAGGCAGAATACTCCGAACTCCTGTTTATTGCATATGTACAAACAACAGTCAGAGCCCTTCCTCACAACCCGCAGGCGCAGGGAAGATACCTTCTCGTCCACCGGGGTAAACGCCAATGTAGCGGCGCTCACCCGGGGGCTTGTGAGTATCCCCACACGTGCCCGGCGCCTCACACACTGGGCAACTCCGGTGAAAAAAAAGAGTCCAACCCCTATCCAGGAGTATGGTTCCAGAACCAAGACTGTGGGTAGAGATAAGCCACACCAGATCTAATTGGTAGCGCTCCACCTCCCACACAAGTTTAGGCTTTTTCCCGCACAGAGAGGTGAAATTCCACATCGGCAGAGCCAGCCTCTGCCTCCCAGGTCTGGTCCGTTGAAGCCCCTGATATTCACTGCCACCCATTTCGCAGCGCACCTAACCCCAGTGGTTCCTCCCACAGGTGGACGGCTCATGGGATGGAGAGGGAGGTGCCACGTTGCTTTTTCAGGCTGTGCCGGGCCAGGCTCATTGGCAAACCCGGCCACCAGGCGCTTGCTGACGAGCCCTCCATCTGGGCCTGGCTCCAGACAGGGCACCGGGCTACCTCCGGCCAGGGTCACTGTTCCTCTACCTCGATAGCTCATTGTTTTTTTTTACCATTCTTTGTCTGGCCCCTCACCTGAGACCACTTTGCCATGGGATACCTTAACAGGAGCACCAAGCTCCAGACAACACAGCCCTCAGGTTCATAGGGACACACAAACCTCTCTACCACAATAAGGTGATGGTTCCCGGAAAGGAAAAAATATACATTTTCCAAAATACACATCTCAATTGAAAAAAACTGTGTTCTTTACAGTAAATAGGGACTATGAAACACCCATTTTATTAAATATTAATTTATTTCAAACAAATAACTTGGCCTGAATACATTATAATTTATGTCTTTTTTTCCAGGGCACAACATAAATGTAGCTATGGGGCAATGCATGCTGAACCTTTTTACTCCCCATCCCGATACCATCCGGAAGTCCAATTTCAACCATCGTAAACTGAACTTGAGCTGTCCCAAAATATAAATATATATATATTTACACACACACACATATATATATATATATATATATATATATATATATATATATATATATATATATAATGTTATGTTGTAATACATTACTCTAAAACTGAAAAATGTTTCTGTAGTACTGATTCAGATCCAGCAATCCATAAACTTAAAGTGGAACTGACAGCTTTTTAATTTCCACAGATTTGAAGCAAGCAGACAGACACTAGCCACTTTCTTTCCTTAAAATTTTTCTCCCTCCCAAAATTTTCCTCCCCCCCAATCTTGCATGTTGTTGGCAGCATCGCAGCTCCTCTGCCAGATCTGTGGGATGGCGAGTGGCACGCACACGGTTCATCTTACCACATGTTGCACAAAAAAGAAGCCGTCAATGGCTGTAACCGCATTTGCTTGAGTGATGGCCCGAGTGCAATCAAAAACAACAGTGGGTCTAGTTATGCAAATGATATTTTACACTGATAGTTGATGCAAATTACAATCAGTATAATTTTCAAGTCACCAACCTTTAGGGTATAAGTTGAATTTCAATGAAAACAGAATTTTTTTCAAAAATAAAAAACTCAAAATGCACTGTTCTAAATGATTATACACAACAGAGTTTCAAAACATTTTATAATTTGTACTGAACTAAAAATGGTAATTTGTTGAATTCGCAGCATTAAGACAGACATATTTACTGAAATCAAAAGCTATTTCAATCAAACACATCTTAACAGGGCAAGTTACATGTTAACAGGACCCCTTCTTTGATCTCACCTTCGCACTTGTTGTATCCATTGACCTTGTGAGGTTATGGAGAGTTTTTGTTCGAATTTATTTGCAGGATGTCAGAATAGACTCCCAGAGCTGCTCTTTTGAGGTGAACTGCCTCCCACCCTCATACACAGCAAAATCACCAGTGTTAAATCAACTCTGAGAGTGTTAAAGTAATAAAGCATGTAAACCATGATGAGAAAGACTTTTCAATCTATATTGTCAAGCCCCCAGGGCTACTGGACCAGTGTGCAATGTTTGGGGGCCATACAAACAAGTCAACATCAATCTCACTATATTTCTATACATTTTTTTAATCTCAGCTATCTTTCACTTCCAGAAATTGTTGGGTGTTGTTTGTGCAGAATGATGTCCTAAATCATTGCAGAGTTGTTATTTTGTCATTTCACTTCCTGTCTGTAATGTGTTTAGTAAAAAAACGACAGTCTAAAAAACATGACCGATTTTGAGGCCATAGCTCCGGCACTGTTGAACCGACAGCGTCAGATCTTCCTCTTTCTTATGAGATTTAGTTGCTAGGATTTACGGTTCACAAGATAATTGCGCTTGACTCTCTAGATCGTCGGGAGTCTTTGGATGGTTTTAATATCGCTCGATCACGCGAATTTGATGGTGGGAAGCCAAAGTTGTGATCGTGATTAAAATTTGATTAACTGTACAGCGCTACTCCAAAGGTTCTCAATATGGTTGCGGTCAGGGGAGGATCGGGGCCACACCATGAGTTACTCTCCTTTTATGCCCATAGCAGCCAATGACACAGTTGGAAGGCACAGTTCTTCTTTTTGTACCATGCAAAAAAGTAGTCAGTCAGAAACTCTATATACTTTGCAGAGGTAATTTTTTAAACACCTTCAGGGACCCTAAAAGGTCCTACCAGCTCTCTCTCCATGATTTCGGCCCAAAACATGACTCTGCTACCTCCTTGCTGACGTCACAGCCTTATTAGGACATGGTGCTCATCCACCAACCATCCACTACTCTATCCATCTGGACCATCCAGTGTTTCATGGCACTCATCGGAAAAACAAAACTGTTTAAAAATTGGTCTCCATGTATTTCTGGGCCCAATGCAACCATTTCTGCTTGTGAGCATTGGTTAGGGGTGGCCGAATAGTAGGTTTATGCACAACTTGCAAGCCTCTGGAGGATCCTACACCTTCAGGTATGGGGGACTCCAGAGGCACCGGCATCTTCAAATACCTGTTTGCTGCTTTGTAATGGCATTTTAGCAGCTGCTCTCTTAATCCGATGAATTTCTCTGGCAGTAACCTTCCCCATTATGCATTTATCTGCACAAACCCATCTGTGCTCTGAATCAGCCACAAATCAATTCACAGTAGGATGATCTTTTAGATTTCATTAGATATTTTTGTGAAATATCTAATGTTGTCATACCTTGTCCAAGACATTGCACTATTTGACACTTTTCTGCAGCAGAGAGATCCTTTTTCTTTCCCATATTGCTTGAAACCTGTGGCCTGCTTAATGTGGAACATCGTTCTTAAGTAGTTTTCCTTTAATTGGGCTCACCTGGCAAACTAATTATCACAGGTGTCTGAGATTGACTTCAGTGATCTAAAGAGCCCAGGGACAATAACACCCATGAGATTGATTGAAAAAAAAAACTAAAATGGTAAATGGACTGCATTTATATAGCGCATTTTTTTGACCAACAACGGCCACCAAAGCGCTTTACATTGCCTCACACTCACCCATTCATTCACACATTCATACACCGACGGCGGTGTCGGCAATGCAAGGCGCCAGCCAGCTCGTCGGGAGGGGTTAGGTGTCTTGCTCATGGACACTTCGACACTTGGTCAGGGGACCCGGGGATCGAACCACCAACCTTCCGGTTGATAGACAACCTACTTGACCCACTGAACCACTGCCGAGGTTGCTTAAACCTCTTTTTTAAAATCACACAAGACAGTGAAAATTAATTGTCATTTTCCACTGCGTAATGTCATTTAACAGAGCTGAATTCACATCCATTGTCAGGGGAAGGCGTGAAATGGCCGTTGCTCTGCCGCTGCAGGAGGAGGCTCAGGCTATCCTCGCTGGAGAGAGTGACAAACAAAGGGGTGATGAATCTGTCTCCTCCTGCACATTAGACCGGCAGATTGCATCGACTCATTGACTACAGCTTTAACATTCGTCATGCTGGGTGCTGTGTGCTTCGCTGGCAAGCAGGCATGATTAGTCACTGTTCCCATGTTCTAATGAAACGGGGGACATCGCCTGATACCCTATATAACTGCTGTCAAGGCCTCAATGTAAGGGGTAGTGAGCGTGTGTTTGTGTCTTTGGTGTGGGTGTTTTTACTCCAAGTGGTCTGTGTAGGGAGCCTGAAACAGACACACAGCGTCAGCCCTCAGGACACTGTAACATCGTAGAAAATAGATTCTTCCATTCCAAAGCCAGTCTGTCATTTCAGGCGCTACATCCTCTGCCAATGTTATTTTATGGCAATTGTCTCTCAAAAGTGTGTTGCATTTCTCTTTAAACACCTTTATAGACTCTGGGTGCTGCATACGCATTGTATGACAAATCAGTCTCTCTCTCTTTATGTGTATAGACAGTTTGTTTTTAATAATTATTATGATCTTCAATTACATATATGAAAATAAAAAATTCCACTCAGAGAACAAAACTATGTATTTGGATTCCTGGTTCTTTGAGAGACGAGGAGTCCCGATTGTAAACAAAAGCTTGAAAAGGGACTCACCTTGAAAAACTTTCACCGACTGTTCTATTAATTTTGAGAATATTGAAACTGCTTCACAGAGATACTATACAGTATACAGTGTATTCCGTCCAATAACACATAGCACAGCGCTACGTGCCATTTCAATTTGAAACACAGTTTTTTCTTTTCCTTCCAATCTATCTGTCGTTCCCCAGGCAAAAAAAGGGTCAGCTTGATGACTCTCTAGCTGCCTAACACGTTGGATCGAATACATTGTGCCTGGCTGTCTGAGCTGTGGCGGCCATGTCCAACTGGGTGGTAAAGTAAGTATAATAAGAGAGCCAGTGAAAGTGACAGGATCTTGCTCCTAATTAGACTGTCAGCATGGCGTGAGGGGAATGCAGAGCTGCCCTTCTTTCCAAAGGAGAAAACCCTTATTATTGGCCAAGGAAAAGCATCGGCTTTGTCAGGAGGAGCTGGATTATCATGTGTGGAGAGAAGATTTTTGCTGAAGCCGTTGCAAAAGTCTGAGTAAAATATCCAGCCTTCTACTCACCAATTGCTCAAGGAGTACATCTCTGTTTTCTACATTAACAGTAAAGTAGCTAAGAACAGTAAATATACTTTCACAAATGTTATAAAAGACCTCATATTCCTTAATCAAATTTATTCTGTGTGTTTCAATGTCATAATCTACAGAGAGATTTTAAACGAGACATTAGTGTGACCTAAAGGCATAATTGAATTGAAATGTTGTTATACTTTTTAGGAATGTCAGTTACATGTTTACAGCTCAGTGTCCCTCTCAAGCCTCACAGGGGTCAAGTATCCTCCAAGGCCAGTCATGCATTTCTTAGCTAGGAAACTAAACATGGCGTGAGGAACGCTCTTGCTTAAGCTGGGTGCCGTTGCAGGGCTCGTTTGTTGGTACGGTGGGCATGCAACGAGTAGTGGCTCTGCACTGCAGTTAGGCACAATGATTTATATCCTACAGCAGGCTTGCAAAGTAGATGTTAAATAGAAGGGTAAATCTCTGCTTTTCTAACTACACAGTGGCAAATCTAGACAAGATCAGGCACTGTTATTCGAATTTCAGAAGTCGAATGGCTGAAAATGATAAGAAACAAGCTAATTTCTGTTTGGTTCAGGGTTGAGAAAAGCTGATACGTATCATGTACTCCTCAGAAACGGTGACTAAACTCACCTCAGGACACAGGTGTAGAAGCCGTTGTCTTCCAGCTCAGCTGAGCGGAACCAGACTGAGTCGTCCTCCTTGCTGAGCCGATGGCCGGAGAAGATGATCGGCTCCTCAGAGTCCCCTTTGTTTTTGTACCAGATGAGTCTGAGCTTGGCGCTTTGTGACATGGAGTAGTTTGTCCTGATGTAGCTGTAGAACAGGGCACACTTCACTCTCACTGGTTCCCCCGCAAGAACCCGATACCTCTTCAGGTCTACTGACCAATCAATGCAGCCATCCACTGTGGAGAAGAAGGCAGAACAAGGTCAGAGGAGTGGAGGGAACAGAGTGATGGTTGGCAAGTATGGTTCAACGTACTGTATGCTAAAACTATAGAAACTAAGGGTCAATACACAGCAAATTGTCTAGTCTTAATTTTCCAGTGTTAACTAAACAGTTAGCTGAGGTGTTAAATTAACACGTATGGGTGTTAAAACACAATTGAACCCCAGTGTTGGTGTTAAAAAGACTGTGTTAGTTGTCAAAGTATTACTTTAACATAGTGAAGTGTTAGGCAAAAAAATCACATTTTCCCAGAATGCTTTGCTGTAAGTTTATTTTTCAGAATTGTTTGTTTTCATATAGTCTCTGCTTTGTTCATTCATGAATTGATTACTTCATGTGTAATTATTAAACACTAATAATATGTTTTACTTTTCAAATCTAATACAAACTGTAATTGGTATTATTAATTGAAACCATTACTGGGAATCGTGTTTCCTTCAATGTAGTTTAGCTAATCTAGTTCAGTTTGTAAGTACTTTACCATAGCAGTTTTGTTGAATGCAGGTTGTGCATGATAAAATATAATTTTTGGATATCCTTTCAGTTGGATTTCAATTTGTATAAATAAAACAAAATGTAATCTCACAGTGACTTTTATTGTGGTCAAGAGCAGTAAAAAGGATCTTGTCACATTTACTTAAGAAGGGATACTGAGAAATATGTAAATTAGAAATGAACACTATGATGGAACTGGGTGATGACAAAATAAATATTGTTCAATGAATCAAACAAGGTACAAACTGCATGTTCTCCACTTTGCTACTTAAATATTGAATTAACCCACATGCCTTGTTTAACATTAAACACTATGAAGTGTCACAGCCACAGCCTTGTAGCACTTACAGTATTTATTGAGGAAGCAAATGAAGGTAAGGAATTAAATGGATGAATACCACTTTGACTATAAAATATATTAAACATCACAATAAATTAGCAGTATACTGTACAGTACGTGTGGTTATTAGCCCTACTGAGGGTTGATAACAATAACAAGTAATATTTAACATGATAGTGTTGTGTTACGTAAATAAAACTTTGTTTTAACAAATATGAGGGTGTTTAACAAAACAAATACGAGGGTGTTTATTTGTCCAGTTCCACACACACATGCACACAAACACACACGCACACACGCACGCATGCATGCACACGCGCACACACACGCATACACACACACACACACACACACACAAACACACACACACACACACACACACACACAAAATAGTACCAGTACTACAGTAGATGTTAAATGACTGCAATTGTGTCAGTGCAGAATACAACTATAGCTATAGATGGAAGACAAATAAAACAAACCCCACCTAAAAATTTTGATAAGGAACATAATGAATGCAGAAGCTTTGGGGGGCACACTGCTAAACACTACATGGTTAGTGTGACTGTTCACCTTTATCCCATAGAGAAACATTTCTTTGTTTTGCCCTATGGTGCATTTGCACCTACCGATCTGTACAGTATCTCATTTATTGTTTGTCATTTGCACAATATCCATTGGCACGATTATGCAGTGTTAAATATTATGTTTTGTTTTTGCTATGACACTTCACACCACAATTAATCTACCTCTCTAATTTAGACTTCTGTTGCAATAACTGTACAAAACAAATATAGTACTTACATCGTTTACTCTGAAGATCTGCACTTTTATCTTGGCCAGGTCACCATTTTAAATCAGAAACTATTCTGAACATGCCCACGTGGTTTAATAAAAGTTAAATAAACAAAATGTTTTTTCCGCGGTCAAACTAGCAAAAGTGGATTTGGACATGCAAAGCGCACTTGCGCCATGCGCTTCACGCCGTGCACTTAGATCGTTAAAATAGGGCCGTATATATCATACAGTAGGGGCTCTATGTTAAAAGGGTTGTACTAAGAGTCTTCATTAATTCATAGGTGTGTTTTGGGCGTAACATGCAATAAACCAATCAGAGATTCATCTCCGATTCCCTTGAAGAGCCAGGAGCGTTACCTTTCGCGCATTGCTATTATGACGGGGGATTTGCACCGTAATATCTTTATTTGTAATCTTTTGCATGTTTGTGTGCAACATGTATAGTGTGCACGCACTGTGCATAAGCCTAGGTGCATTTGACTAATTTGCTGTTAAAATAATGACATGCTGCGCCATTGACTTTAGACCAGGTTTTTGGATGCCTCAAGATAGCAATTCACCCAGAATTAGCCTGACCTCCTCGTTAGACCAGCATGCCCATGGGCGCAAATATTGGCACAGGTGCATTTGCTATTTAAAAGACGGGGGCGCATGGACGGGAATTTGACAACTGCGTCAGTTTTAAACAAGCAAAGACAATTGTGTTAGGAGAAATGGTGTTCCTCCCTCCAGTAGAGTTCCAGTGACCCTAGATGCCATGCCTAGGTGCATGAAGTTTTTCTGGGGGTTTCTGGTAATCCAACTGAGACAGTTTATGTTGGTTTTTCCCTTAATTTGTCACTCGTCTGTACATCTCCGCTGCACATCGATTTCATGGATAGGTGGCTTAAACATTTGTTACCTCATCTTTATAATTATTATATTTTATACATGGATAAAAATATTATAATAATTGCATGATAATTGAAGTATTTGCATTTACCTCAGGAATTCAAAATTCTCATACCAGATAATGAATCTATAGACAATGGAAGCTACTATTAATACTGTGGGGTCAAATGCAAATGAAGTATAACATATTCACACTAGTGCCTTGTATTAAGATGATACATCTAATTTTATTTCACATTCATCTGCTCTGTTTGAATTTTCATTTGCATCCTACATTTGGAGTTCCATAACTAGGGTTTTAAAGCGATTTTAAGTTGTACTCCTGCCGTTGTCATCCATACTGTAGATGAGCAGTGTAGAAAAAGAGTAGAAATCTAATGACAAGTCAATCAAATCTGCCGTAATGCTGGTGAGCTTTTGAACCCGTAAAGTTTGCTGAAACAATAGCATGACAGTGAGAGGCAAAGAAGGTCGTGGTCACTGTCAAACTAATATAGGGGTTATTCAGGGTAAACCCTTCACCAACCGAGGAACTGGAGAAAGACCAAATAAAGCCTTTAGACTACCATAAATACACTTCCTTTTTAAATAATAGCTACTGCACCATGTTGACAAACGTAAACTGCTGTATTCTGGACAAAAACTACTAGTGAATTACCCAAAACTGCAAGCAAGTACACTCTATTCATTATGTGATAATTGTATATTGCACAAACCTTAAATGCCAGGTTGAACATTTACCCATTAAAGAAATGTCATACAATGAAAAACATACCATGGTACTTTGCTCACTACCACATCAGGAAAAAAAATTGATACTGAACAAAAAGAACTTGAAAGACCCATGGTAGTTTTTTACATCACACTACTTTCACAATAGACTTTTTCAAATGATCTGCTTAGGGATTCAGTCCAGCAACGCTGCAGTTACAGACCCACTGTTATATTAATTGCTAGGCCATTGCTAGGCCATCCCTACCTGCCAAATATGTTGCAGTGTCATGGAATTATTTAAATGTTTTGCTGTACTAACATACTGCAAAGCTAAAGCCAAGGTACTTTGCCGCGATTCAGATGTACTTTATACCATATTATAGATATACAATAACATATCACTGTAAACCCGAATGCAGAAATTAAAATCATTGAATTGAGTTCAGAATACGTAATAATTTCAACAGCTATATTAAATTAAACCCTTAAGTGACAATTTCTTTCTTTTTGAGTTCATGAAACTTATAAATTGTAATTAATTATAATATGTGCAGCTTTATAAACAAACAACAAAGGCCCCGTACAGTTGTGCAGCTGAGGACATTGCATAATGGATGAATGGGGGAGAATTCTGTTTGCCAAACTTAACTAACTGTTGTAATTTGATATTAAAAAAAGAGGTGATGTTACACAGTGGTAAACAGTCAAACTTTCCAACCTTTTGGGAGTGTGTTGTTGTTATCAGATTTAAAATGAGACGTTAGAAGCAAGAAAAATAGTGAAGTGTAAGGATTTGAGCAACGTTGACAAGGGCCAAATTGTGATGGCTAGATGACTGGGTTAGAGCGGGATGTTGTGGGGTGTTCTTGTGGGGTGTTCCTGGTCTGCAGTGGTCAGTACCTATCATAAGTGGTCTAAGGAAGGAAAAGCAGTGAACCGGCGACAGGGTCAATGGGCGGCCAAGGCTCATTGATGCATGTGGGTGCGAAGGCTGGCCCTTGTGGTCTGATCCAACAGATGCCCTACTGTATCTCAAATTCCAGAAAAAGTTTATGCTGGTTCTGATAGAAAGGTGTCAGAACACAGAGCATTCCAGTTTGGTGCATCTGGGGCTGCTGTTTTGGCGGCAAAAGGGGGACCTAGACGATATTAGGCAGATGGTCATAATGTTATGGCTGACCGGTGTATATCCAAGATAATACCAATGCTGTAAATGTCTATCAATTTTAGAAATAACAGGTTTTTATTAATTATTCACATACGGTAAAGGCATGTGACTAAGGCAAAGCCATATTTTTTAAGCAGGCATTAGTTATCTGTCCTAATGATGAAACCTCTAGCTCATTCATAATTAATGATATTTTGACTATAATTTCTGAACAATTTAATGCCATCTTGGTGAATGAATGTAAGATATTCTGGGTTTTCTAAAACTTTTGACCAATAGTGTTAGTAGCTCCATAAGAGTACAATCGAGGCTTAAACCTCAGTCATTATCATGGTATATATTGACTAGCTGTTTATTATCATTGTATATGTTTATTATCATGGTATATGTTTGTTATGTTTATTATCATGGTATATATTGACTAGCTGTTTGCCAGGTACTTGAGCATGTGTAAAAATACTCTGAGATTAAAGATTTTTCTCATTCTAATTCAAAAGAGTAGTAGCTTTCTACATTTTTTAGGAACATTGATTCGCAACAGTTTGAAGATATAACTCAGTCCTTTTGTCAGTAATCATAGACTTCGAGTCAGAAGCACAAAAATAACTACATGAGAAATTGCAAACAGGAACGCAGTTGCAGATCAGGCAATTACAGAGTTTGTGCATCCATCCTCCAGGTAATGTACCCATGCGCTCTGTGTGCTATAGATACTGTCTGCGTTCCATTCAAAATAAGTCCACTTTAATTGGTGTTGACATCTGCCATAGCCAGAAAGTACAATGCTTATTTTTTTAACCCTCAATCATTCTCCACTTCCCAATTTAGCAATGTACAATTTGTGATTATGGCCGTGTCACATCGCAACAACAACTCAGCAAGTACAGGAGAGTAAAAGTTTGAGAAATGACCTTTAATTCACATATCAGCAGAATGTTCTAGTTCCTCTATTGCTCATTCAACCAGAATTAATTTTTTCAGCATGTGCTCTTGAGATGAATGCATTCCACAAGAAACAACCACCATAAGGCTCACAGGCACCTGATGTAACACAAGGAATCATGAGAGCGAAAAAAGACAAGGTAGCCGTCTTAGTCATCCACCCATTAACCCCGGCAGGGCTAAGCCAATTTGTACCGCCCTTTGCCGGAGGTCCGGGAAGCAGGATTCAAATTCTTGGTCCCAGTGATGCTGTTGTACTGTGAAGCAGTTAGACTTGGTGGCCCAGTAAGATTTGACGAGGGGAAGTGGCGTCCTTTAAACGAGGAGGAGATGGCTCCAAACTGCAAGCGATGGGAGTTGTTATCCTGGGCCAGAAATTACACGTGTGGGAGCTGAGATACAAGAGAAGCACTGAGAAGTGAAAGGAGCACACATTAGTTCGGTCTGCTAAGTAAATGTGTTGTCTTTCTGACGAAAAGGCACAGTGAACCAACGCTGAGTGCAAAGGTTACAGATTATATAAATGGGCGTCGGAGAAGCAGCCATATGTTGTACGAGGTCACAGCCGCAATGCACTTTCTGAATGATTCATTCATCGTTGTCTCCCTGTGTTTGCCACTGTGGTTGGGTTGAGGAGGGGAGTCATTAATTGTGACGACGAGGCCCAACACAACACGGTCAGATATATCATCCCAGTCAGCTGCTGCAATGCATCCCTATTTGCACAACGCCACCTTTAATATTTGCATATGGATGTGGCCCAAATTTGAGTCTGAAAATAACTTAGAATAAAGCATGAGCCACAAAGTGAGGAAAGGCCAATGACATAAAGATCGCTGCCAAACCAAAGCAGCCATCTGTGGGAAGAGTACACTTTTATTTTGTAATGTACTGAGCCTGGCTTTTATCTTCCTCACCTACAGTATGTAAAGCAAATAAAATGCAAAAAATGTAGCCAGCAATGGTGAATAGACTGTGGTATGTAAACATATACGAATATGCACACATAAACATACACACTGCGTGTGTGTCAACACAAAGGGGCTGTCATCCAGTAGCAGGAATTTAGTGGCTGTACGTCAGACCTCAAAGCTACTAAGCCCAACCGAGAATCAAAATCCATTGTAAAATCCTGTGTAGGTCTTAGCACCTGCTGCAATAATAATAGCTTGACCTGGCTACTGCACACTGGCCAAGTCTATCATGAAGCAGTATAGCAATTTCAGCCATGACAGCTGAGAGGGGGAAAAAAGTCAATGTCAGAGGTATAGCCCACCAAATATTTTGTGCTGATGTGCAATTTCAGTCCCCGACTTGCTTTTGATAGCTTGTTTATTATTTTCTTGACAATTTTGAATTAATAGCTTTCAGTGGGCATGTATCTTTACACAGGTATAAAATGGGGGACCCTGGGTTAAAGCCATTTAAATATGAATCTAGAAATGAGTTACACACTGGTGAAGACAAAACCAATCTTATCAGAGGGAAATAAATATGGAGATGTGGGGAAGGTTATTGCCCTCTCCCACTGATTGAGTTGGAGGGGTAGTTTATCAATGCACTACTTGTAGGCCATTTTAAATACATCGACTTGACAACAGACACCCGTCCAGACTACAAAATGGATTTGAATTTATTTGCCATGTCAAACATGTAAACCCCTGTTAGTTATATTTGATAGACTATTCCACGTTTTTTTTTTCCGATTCTCTCAAATATGAATAAGACTCGGGCACATACAGCGCATTCCAAAGTAATGCAGAGGGACTAGCAAACTAAAGAATGCCACAGTGTATTGTGGGTATGATAAGAATGTTTTAACACTTTGCAGAGTGATTTTTTTTATGCACTTACAGTACAGAATATATTGTTCTAATGAACGGGACACTGCCTTTGCGAATGTCCAATTATTTCTATCAAATTGAGCTAAGAGTAATTTAAAATAATTGGGGTGAAAAACTTTACAGAGTTTTCACATTTAAAGATTTTTTAGGGGATTTTTTTTTTACAGGACAGTAGGAAGTATAGGCTAGGGAGACAGGAATGTAGGGGAGACAGAGAGGAAGGACACAGACAGAGGCCAGGCCAGGAGTCATGAGTTAAGACCACTATATCAAATTCACCTTGACTCTAACACATTCTAACATAATACCCTCAATTGCAATTAAGTTATCAATAAATACATACTATTTGAGAATTCGTAAAGACTAGTGAATGTAAATGTAGCCAATAGCATGACTTACCGTCAGCGGTAGTCCTGTGAACGTGTTAATGAGAGAGTTTGAAAAATGGGAAGAATTGTGCAAGCTAACAGGCAAGTAATAATAATAGTAATAACTGAACGGTACAACAGAGGTTTGCAGAATGAGAGCTCGAACCATACAACTTGTTATTGTTCCTGGTCACAGATGGGCTATTGCAGTAGATGACCACAATGGGTTCTACTCCTGTCAGTAAAAAACACAAAGCAGCTCCAGCAGGCAAACAATCACAAACACTGGATATCTTGAGGAGTGGAAAACCAACTTCTCGTCCAACGAATCATGTTGATGGCAAGGATTTGGCATGAACAGCAGGTGTTCATTGACTCATCCTGCCTGGTTTCTATGGTACAGGCCGGTGGCTCTGGTTTAAGGTGTGGACATTGTGTCCTACTTTTGGTCCGCTGGTTCCAGTAGAGCAACATTTGCTAACTAGGTGCATCCCTTCATTGCTGTAACTAAACCTTTATCACATGGATACTTCCAGTCAATGTGGCAAGATGTCTGGGAACCTAGGTTAACTAGCTAGATTTAAGAAGCAGTCTGGAACATAATTAACTAAATAACTAACAAAATAATGTCTGGAATCTCCCATTTTGGCCTGGATGTGTGGTATGCTAATTATATATGTATAAACTCTAAAGGCCAGATTTTAACGATCTGAAACGCAAGTATCAAACGTAAAATGCAAGTGACTTTGTGGGTGGATCTTGGGTGGTGTTGCTACTTTACCGGCGGGATAAATGACTCTTGCACCCAATGCAAATCTAAAATGGGTAGGTCTGAAGTAGCTACATTAGTCATAGGTATTGTTTGGGCGTAAAGTGCAATAAACCAATCAGAACATCTCTCATTCCATTTAAGAGCATGCACGCCGGTTTCATGACGGATTGGTATTATAACGGCAGATTGCTATTAATGTTTCTCTTCTACAAATGTAAATAAAGAAATGTCACAATAACACTCACTGAATCACAAGGGTATGAATGCATGGTGATATTTTTGCAATGTAGTCTAACATTAGACTGAGATTACTTTGCTTACCTCACTATAGACGATGCAGCAGCTCTTTTGTCAAATAAGCTCTCCCTTCCTGTTCTGCTGCTGGGGCACATGCAGTTCAACATCACGTCTCCCTAAGTCCTCTATAGCATCACAAATGACTTGTATGTTGATTAAATGGGTTTCCTTGCGGTTGATGTATAACAGTAAAAATAATTCAGCCTGAATAATTTGGGTAAATGTGTACACTACATGTATGCCTATTCTTTACATCTTCATCAACGCCACAATTTCCTTCGTGTGGTAGTATTTTTCCTTGTAATTATATATGGTTTGCAGAAATGGGAACTGCTGCATCTGTGTAGATGAGAGAAGCAAAGTGTATGCTCGTTGTGCACACACTACATTCTGGCCAAGCATGCACCCTTAAAATAGCATCTGAATAACGCGCCACTGACTTTAGACTAGAATTGTTTTATGAAACTGCAAAATAGCACCAGGGAAGGTTTGGGTGTCTGTGGAGGGAAAAGTCAACTGTGCGTCGGGTGCAAAATAGGAATGGTACATGTGTCGATGTAAAAAGTAAATTGTGCTGGGTGCAAGATAGGGCCGTAAGTCTCTAAACTCTTAGAATCACTGTCATACCACAGTTAGGCATGAAATTACAAGTTTTAAAGTGGGTGTATTTAATGATGAGGCACAAATACATGACAAAGTGCACAACTTTCTGGGACACTTTCTCAGAGCCACACATAGAGAGAGTATGGCCAACTAGGGAATCGAGTGTTCTGAGCTATTCCATTATGCGCTTGGTTCAGAGGAGGTCACGTGTTTCGTGGACTCCATGTTGGCACCCAACATTCAGCTGATTCCCATTAACATGCAGGGAATAGTGGAAAAATGTAATAAATGATGACATAAATCACTGAAGAAATGGCCAGCTGTTACGTGTTTGGCTGCAATGAAAGACCGGGAAGCGGCAAAAAAAATTCACAAGTTCCCCCGTGAACCAGAAAGGCAAAAAGTGAGGGAGCTGTATGTGAAATAAATAATTTTAGGCTACAAAATGGGAAAGGTTTTTCGATGTCTGTTAATAATAATAATAGCCTAACAATGCAGTAAATTACAATGCAGCACTATTTACAGTTAAATTTTCCGCCATTGAGTAAGTTTAACCTCTCCTCGGCGATGGATGAACTACGAAAGGTTACGTCAGGACTCGGGAGACTAAAGAGAAAGGTAAACACTGCTCAGAGACTTATTGGGCGACGTGGTCACTCACTACAATTAGCATTTCTTTTAGGCCCATTTATGATATAGAAGGTAAATATGCACTCAAATATTTCTGTAAGGGGATTTTACATATTGTCAAACGTTGATAATAACATGTATGTGCCTGTTTATAGTGAAAATAAGCAATTTATTTCAAGATAGCATATTCGCCCCAATATGGCACCCATGATTTGAGGTGGAAAACTCTATATATACGGCTCTCTGCACTTTCTAGCTCAATAGTGACACTTTTACAACAAGTGGCCAAAATGACACACTGCATCTGCGAAATGACACTGCAAAATGACAGCCAGACCAATTCTGATTTTGAACTGAACAAGCTTCAAAACTATGAACTCTTTTTAAATCAGATGTGTTTTCAAAGCTAATCTGGTTTGCCAATGTCAACAATAAATAGTATGTGAGGAAATACAGCCTATGTGAGCAGGCCTGAACATATTTGTCAGGTTATGCATAACAACCAATGAAACATGACATAATTATTAAAATAGTCCAACCTTGTAAAACAATTATATTGTGTGATGAGCAACTGATTTAAAAAAAACATAAAAAATTGCAACCTATACTATTGTACTGTCTGAGACCTACACAACCAAACTGTACTACCCTGTCGAAAGGAACACCATTCCAATTTGGGTGTCTATTGAAAACAAGCTACTGGTCAAAAATAGTACAATTGTTATTGAAATATAGAAGAACATGGCGTCGACATCTCCTAAAAAATTCTGCAGTAAAAATAAATGAATTTCCTTTCTTTTTTGGTCAGAAAAAAATGACCTCATTCAATTTCATCAATACTCAGGGATTAATGAATGGAAATAAAACTAGGATGGAGGGAAAACCAACTATTTACTTCCCCCGTTTGTCATGTTTATTTGAGTGAATCCTGCACTCCATTACCGTAGCATCAATACATAACTGTTATAGAGCCAGCAGCCAGTGAAAAGAGACAGAGCCACGGGGAAGAGGGATAGTAGGACGAGAAAACAACACGATATTTAAATCACCCTGTAAGACAACTGATGAATGTCTCTATAACTGACAGCTTTAGAGTGCTTAATTCAAAATGCTGTAGTAATCAAATGCACACAAAGGACATTAATTGCCTGGAGTTGATTTCTGTCGACAGAAATAGATTTGCATTGTTCACCCAACAGTCTATTTTTCTGTCTGCTTGGCTTTTCCTCTTTACAGACAGGCACAGAGACAACTAACTCCAGTTTATGTCCTCAGTGTCAATCTGTACTCAGAAAGCAAGAAGTGTAATACTAGAGAAAACCTAGAGTTCGTTATACAATCTATTGTCATTCTACTATAGAGTGTATGTCAAAATACAGTTGCCGTGTTATGCAGTAGATGTCTTCATTACCATTTCTTGATGCAGTCATGAATGTAATAGGGTTTTCCAGAATTAGTAAGTTAAATAAATTGGTTATCATTGTGGAATGCTCCCAAGCACAGGCTTGAACTAACTCGTACCATAATTAACCCGTCCTACCAGCAACCCCGACTGGTGCGGAACCAAACTTTCAAACAGGCAATTGTTATCATAACAACACATTTTATAGAGAAAAGATTTAGTAATGCTTTTAATTAGACAAAATCTACGGAATCTCTTTAATTTTCAACACATTTCTACATGTGCTAGATCAGGGACCTGCAACCCTGGTCCTAGAGAGCTTCGTTTCTGATTGGTTTCAATCCAACCCTAATTTACAGTAGCACAGCTGATAGTAATTATCAGATGGTTGATGCTACAGTACATTATGTGAGGTGAGTGAAAACCTCCAAGGTAGTACATCTCCAAGACCAGGGTTGGAGACTTTTAGGGCCAAGAAAGATTGCTAGAAGTGTATGCAGCAATTATGTAATGTACAGAGGAGTGCTTAGGGAAGAACTATTCCTCTCTTCTAGAAAGCTGTAATTGATCTAGGGAAATTGGGCAGTTACTTTAATAATTAAAATGGGATGCAAACATAGGAATACTAATAATTACGTTGAATGCCATTCCAGTTTTGGAATATAGCGATATCATTGATATGAATCATCACTTCTACTTCATTGAAGCCAATGGATGCTGTTAGGCAATATGTTCTATTACTAGAGATAGTTTCTGTACACTATATTACTGCACTTTGTAGCAGAGAGGGCACAAGCTGTCTTTGAAGTCTTGTAGGCTGATGCTTGCATGCTTTTAATTTATAAAGCTCTTGTGCATAGTGCCACTTTATAGGCCTCTTTTGACCATCAGACAAAGACTCAGGGATGGCTAACATGGGAGATCCTTTCAATCTCTACCTACCTTTGGTCTCAGGCTAATCCCAAGGTAAAATAAAGGTTGAATAAATGAATAAATAGATTCACAGAACAGAGGTTACAAAGTACAATATTGTATTCAGATCAATGGCTGAAACCTCTGAAGGTCCTGGTGTCTTTTACACGGGGCAACGCTACAACCAACGGTGAAGAAAAGGCTTTGTAACGAGGCTGACAACATAGCCTTTAACAAGCCAGTCTCCTCTCTCCACCTTCACCATCTTGTCTTTGTGAAATCACTGGCCTCTGAGGAACTCAATCCATCCCGCGTATTGTGTGTTCAAACCCTATTTGTCACAGCGCCGCTGGAGTGTGCTAGAACCAGGGTATTTGTCAGTTTTAAGTTGTGTGCCCGCGTTCAACCACATTCCCTCTGTCCCCAGCCCCCCTCAACCTTCTTCACTGCTGCACTGCCACCAGTGTGCTTGGCTGGCTGTGAGCCAGTGCAGCTCATTGTGCAGGTTGCTTTACTTTGCTTGTCATTAATAAAGAGAAGTGGTCGTGCACCTGTCCATTGACAGGGCCCCCACAGAGACTGCAGCCTCAGACAGGGAGAGAGTTCCGGATACACGGGTCTGCTTAATGAACTAGTTCACACCACACTGTCACGTTGCTACTGGACAGCCTCCCATTCCTTCTTGATTACTGATGTTTACTATCCTCACCGTGCATCAACGCCTCTGACAGCCAATCACGTCTAACGGAAGGAGGCCTGCTGTAGCAGAAAGTGGGGAGACCCACAGATAGAAGGGCTTTCATATTTTCCCCACTATTCCCATGCAGTCAGTAGGTTCAGCTGGACAGATGGCAATGCTAATCAGTTAAACTACTGTAGCTGCATTCAACACTCAATGAACTCAAAGAAGAGGAACTCCAGGAAGTAGGGGTAATATTCAGATGTTTCTCCTCCATTACTCTATAATCTAACATAAACAGCGGGACATAAAGTAAACTCTACAACCTCACTTAGAAAATGCTTAACACAAGCAAAACGCCATCCCGGAATCAATAGGCTACATTATGCCTATGTGCACATCTTAATCCATCTCAAATCCCCCTGACACAATGTCAATAAACTAACCATTTGAAAGATAACAAGGGATTAATATGTGCTCACATCTCCACTCTTCTTCGCAAGGCTGTCATCACCTGTACACTCTACATGGCTAACATCCAACACTCTTTAAGATATTTCTTTGTTAACAGAGTAGGATGAATTACAAGTTGCGCCCAAAATGGCAAACTTTTCTCCATTTAGTGGTCTATTTATCCAATAGAGCTTTTATCAAAACTAGTGCACTGTCTAAAGAACAGGGTCCAATTCAGGACATGATTCCTTTAGATGTCTTTTAAATAAATGTTAAAAAAATGTCTTCCTTTATTTAACCAGGTTAATTGATTGAGAACAGGTTCTCATTTGCAATCATGACCTGGCCTAGACAAGGTGCAAGGCGACATTAAGTTACACATAAAGTACAAACATTCAGGTATACAGTTACACATATAAACATTATTGAGTTAAATAAAAAATACTGTACATTGAGTGCAAATATGGTTTAAAATAGAGAGGTAGATTATTGAAATGTAAAGTGACAGTTCCAGAGAAATAACACTCGGATAGGTAACATGATGAACATGGCTGAAAATGGTAATGTGCAAACTATACAAACAGCTGTGCAGTTGATTATGTGCAATATGCATTAAGGCTTTGATGAGTACGCTAGGGCATAAACGGGCAAAGAGAGGGGGTAGGGTCAACATGTGCAGCGGTCAGTCAGTAGATTTGAAAGTAATGCCTTAAAAGAAGTGATGGTGATGGTGGACTTGAGTTTCAGGGATTTCTGTAATTTGTTCCAATCGTTAGCAGCAGAGAATTGGAAGGAGAGGCGGCCAAATGAATTCCGGGCTTTTGTAGCGACTAGAGAGATATACCTGCTCGAGTGCAGGTTGAGAGGGGGTGATGCTATGCATATTATTGAGCTTAGGTAAGGTGGTGTTTTGCCTAGTAAGGACTTGTAGATGAGGTGATACCAGTGGTTCAGGCGCCGGGTGTGTAACGAGGGCCATCCAAATAGTGAGTAGAGGTTGCAGTGATGGGTGTTGTATGGGGCATTGGTAACAAAATGGATGGCACTGTGTTATACTACATCCAATTTCTTAAGAAGAGAGATTGAAGCAGTTCTGTAGACAACATCATTGAAGTCAAGCATTGGGAGGATGGTCATTTTGACAAGGGTTTGTTTGGTAGGAAGGGTGAATGAGGCGTTTTTGTGGAATAGGAAGCCAATCCTAGATTTTATCTTGGCCTGGAGATGGTTCATGTGGGTCTGGAAGGAGAGCGTGGAGTCTAGCCAGACCCCTAGTTATTTGTATTTGTTCAGTTAACAAGATATACAGTATAAAATGATACAATCAATAGCATTTGATTATGAAAAGAAGTTATTGGTTCCCTAATTAAAACATTAGTTCAGTCACATATTTCTGCTGTCTAATAACAGAATAATTAAATGTTCTAGGTTCTTAGAAAGATCTCAGACTTTGAGAGAGCAATGTTTTTAAAATCACTGTACAACTGTAATGTTGGACAGGGGTACAATGTCACATCACTCTCTAATGGCTCCATTGTGTAACTTGGGTGCCTGTGACTAGAGTGCTTTTATAGGAAATGTGTGTAGCCTCACCCAACATACATCAACTAAAGGAATGAGCAGTGTGATATGAACGAATCAGCACAGCACACCGTAATTGGAGGAAGCATGTGGCCAATCGTTGACCACCCCACTAGGGTACTCTGTATTTTTTGAAAACCAATTGATATGGTTGTTCAATAGTGCATTTTGCTGTGTAGAACACAAATCAGATATTTTTACATTTCTGATAACCGTAACATACATCAATTTGCAGTTGAATATTGTTACATATTATTTATTTGCTATCACTCCGGAACTAACTACATTTTTTGTATGGGCTTTAATTTCTTTGCAGGATGTCAGAATAGCCTCCAGAGCTGTTGTTTTGATGCAAACTGCCTCCCTCATAGATCTTTTGCTGGTGGATGCTCCAAAGTAGGGTTGAGGTCAGGGGAGGATGGGGGCCACGCAATGAGTTTCTCTCCTTTTATGCCCATGACACAGAGGCAGCCAATGACACAGAGGTATACTTTGTAGCATGAGATGGTGCATTGTCATGCATGAAGATGATTTTGCTATGGAAGGCACAGTTCTTCTTTTTGTAACATGGAAGATAGTGGTCAGTCAGAACCTCTATATATATTGCCAAGGTCATTTTCAGCTTTCTCCCCATGATTCCAGCCGAAAACAATGATTCCGGCTCAAAACATGACTCTGCCACCTCCTTGCTGACGTCACAGCCTTATTGGGACATGGTAGCCACCCACCAACCGTCCATTACTCCATCCATCTGGACTATCCAGGGTTGCACGACACTCATCAGTAAACAAGATTGTGTGAAAATTAGTCTTCATGTGTTCTGGGCCCACTACAACCATTTCTGCTTGTGAGCATTGGTTAGGGGTTGTCGACAAGTAGGTTTATGCACAACTGCAAGCCTCTGGAGGATCCTACACCTTGTGGTTTGCAGGACTCCAGAGGCAACAGCAGCTTCAAATACCTGTTTGCTGCTTTGTAATGGCATTTAAGCAGCTGTTCTCTTAATCTGATTAATTTGTCTGGCAGTAACCTTCCTCATTATGCCTTTATCTGCACAAATCTGTCTGTGTTCTGAATCAGCCACAAATCTCTTCACAGTACAAATGATCTTGCTATGATCATTTTCGTAAAATATCTAATGTTGTCATACCTTGTCCAATGCATTGCACTATTTGATGCTTTTTCGCAGCAGAGAGATCCTTTTTCTTTCCCATATTACTTGAAACCTGTGGCCTGCTTAATAATGTGGAACATCGTTCTTAAGTAGTTCTCCTTTAACTGGGCTCAACTGGCAAACTAATTATCACAGGTGTCTGACATTGATTTTAGTGATCCAAAGAGCCCGGAGACACAATACCATCCATGAGTTTGACTTAAAAACAAAATATGTAATGTTTATGACACTTTATAATTCCGATTTGCATAATAATTTGGAATGCGTTGTAATTATGACCCGCCCTACTACCCCACACTTACTGTGGAGTTGCTGACCAGACAAGGTCAATGTAGAAATTTGGATATTAGAATGTGGGAGGGGAAAAAAATATGGGCAACACCCACACCCCAAAAGCATTTCAATAAATAAATAATGATAATTTCAACAATAATACATTGTTGAAAGAAATATGCAATGAAATGAAACAGAAAACAGGATGTTTAAGCTGTCGGATATCAAATACCATATATGTACTGGGAACTTGGCAAAAACATTCAAGTCAACCAATGCCTTCTAATTTACAGTGTACACATCAAGGTCTTCCAAGCACATGAGTTACAGTGCTCTAAACCTCATCTAAGTCCAAGAGTGTGAGGGTGTGTGTCGGTGAGTGTGTGTGTTTGAATGTTTGCTAATGCCAAGCCTTTGAAGCTGTTGTCCCAGAGGCAGGGAGACAGAGAAATAATATCACAAGTTGGCAGCGCTGGCGCAGCTTCTCGTGTCACCTTGCTACCTGCTGCTTGTCTGGGCTGCAGTATTCTCCCTCTGACCCACCTCACACTACCTGCCCAGCTACAGTAGGTAATGTCACAGATTGTTTCTGAACTTAATTAAAGGGTGTGAAATATCCCAAATATCTCTGAGAGGAATATATTATCATGGGAATAGAATCATTTTAATATAGAGACAAATAGTTTTGTTAATGTTAAAATCTAGATGATACAAATCCACCACCCCAACCCCAAAATAATCAAGCCAACATTGTATAGTGCAAAATCCGTGATGGTTACAAACAAACACAATGTGTAGTAATGAATTGACATAAAGCCTACGTTAAAATGAAATTAATAACAAGGTGTAAATGGGTTTCTGAGCAGAATATAACCTAGTACTCAGAGCATTGGTATTAGCTGCTTCTGTCACCTTGTGTGTGTGGTTCCATAGTGCGATGCTTCAACGTCCTCATTAGCTAGCTGCTTCTCATGAGACGTTTGATTTCCTGTTGGAGCCAGAGCCAGCATCGGTCCGAATAAGCCCTTTCATATGCGGCCAGCCCTCCTAATTCAAGGACAATTTAACATTGCTGCATAGGTACAGTCAAAACTCTCACCAACATTTTCTGCAGGAATACTTAAATATAAAATGTTTTAGATTAACAAGCTTACCTACAAAACCAAAATAAATATGTTGCTAATTACTTGATGCTACATCAACCCTGGATCACAATCAATCATATTTAGCCACTCAATCCAATCAGAGAAAATGGTCGTCATATCTCGACAAAATAAGATTTTGATGATTAAATATACTTCAATATCCAGTACTTTCCAACATTATTTTTCTTAGATGCTTTGGCATGAGCCCCAAGATACTCACTACATTCTACTTTTGTAGCATTGAAATCATCCTGGCAGGCTGCATCACAGCCTGGTATGGTAACACCAATGAGTGGGAACACAGAGCACTAGAGAAAATGATGCAGTCAGCCCAGTAAATCATGGGGACCAGCAGCACTAAATCACAAGGACCAGGGGATCATCCAAATCCACAATCAACCAAACAGCAAATTGTTCAATCTAATGCCACATGGTAAGAGGTCCCCGAGCATCAACACACACAAAGACTGTTTGACAGATTCTACCCCCTCAAGCCATAAGAATACTCAATAGCTGAACTGATACATAGCCCTGTGTATCTACTGTATTATCCCGTTGCACTGCTGCTTACTCTACGTCACTATCTATATGTTTAGCTGCTGCTACTAATCCAATATGTTTTACCAGTGTAATTAGTCTACATTGCTTTATTGGTAAATTATTATAAGTCTTATGGTATCACAATTTGTAAGCAAGCACTTCACTTTAAAAGACAATTCCGGCGCAAAATGAACCTAGGGATTAACAACACATGGGTACTGAGTCGACCATTCTCTGAGATATATTTTTATGCTAATCAAATGAGCCCAGTTTTCGTGCGAACTGATAATTACCTTATAACACTAGTTGTGAGGGCATGGAGGAAGTAAAAAGAAATCACTATTTTATACTACTAACAAGGCTCAAAATAGCACCCTACTTCCACGGTAGCATAATGAGAGTCCCTACATGCAAACCAAAGCATTGAGAATTTTTAATTGTACAGAGAGTTCATTAAAAAGATAGCTTAAAAGACAGTACCGTTCATGTATACAGGCAGGTGCCATCTTGGGAAAACAGACTTGACCAGTCGAACTACAAACTCTGTGCTACATGAGCTGAACTGTAAGCAAATTCTGTTTGATTTTAGTTTTCATCGCCAGCTGTAAGTCTTGCTCATTGATCTGCATGAATGACCGAAAAACCTCTTGCCATGGGAGATGCCAAGTCACAGTTCCTGTATACGCGAATGGTACTGTCTTTTAGACTATCTTTTTAATGAACTCTCTGTACAGTTACAAACTTCTCAATGCTTCGGTTTGCATGTAGGGACCCTCATTATGCTACCGTGGAAGTGTAGTGCTATTTTGAGCCTTGTTAGTGGTATAAAATAGCGATTTATTTTTTCCTTCATTCATGCCCTCACAACTAGTGTTGTAAGGTCATTATCAGTTCACACTAAAACTGGGCACATTCGATTACCATGAAAACATATCCCAGAGAACGATCGGCTCGGTACTCGTTATTAACCACTAGGTTCATTTTGCGCCAGAATTCTCCTTTCATAGGTTCACATGTATTAACTGGACAATATAAAATATTCTTATTTTAGTAATAATGTTTTATATTTTTTAGTAGTTAGTTAATTTTACAGTATGTGTTTAGTGGTAACAGACACTTTGTGAGTAAATGTGTACACCTGTTTCTCTTCACTTACTGATGTTAATGAGGAAACAAATTGGCTTAATCACTAAATCTGCCTTCTGGTTTCCACAGTTTAAACAAATAACACTCTCTGTCTCTGTTTCCCCTCTGGATTACTCAAATGGCTTTAAGAAATCCAACCACGTTCCCACTTTTACCAAAGATTGGCTACGCTGTTTTCTCAAACAGAACAGATGCAAGTAAGTACACCAATACAAAACTACCTGATGAGAATTGTATTCATTCAAAAATCAAACAACCACAACCAAACCTCAGTGGACATGCATGCTGACCCAGACATGGCAATCCTAATCATGTTCTCTTCAGTGAATCTATTTAGTTGTGTCTGTTCTGCATAATTCAAACAGCAATCCTGTTGTCTTCTAGGAAGGATTGGTGGCAACGAGACCCTGTCGCTAAATGAATGTGCCGGGTGATATACTGTGTAACATTATAGAAAATGTGAGTTAGAATGGATTGACTGCCATTGCACAGTGGCAATTACCAAAGGTGTTGGGGATGTGCAGGGCTGACGGCTCGCGGCTGTTAGGGAGCGCAGTTTATACCAAGAGGACAGCACATGTCATACTGATGACACCCACCGTGCTGATGGGTGTGCAGGGGGTAGAGAGAGAGAGAGAGAGAGAGAGAGAGAGAGAGAGAGAGAGAGAGAGAGAGAGAGAGAGAGA
>JACXGM010003345.1:0-42248 GCA_016801145.1 Umbra pygmaea
CACACACACACACACACACACACACACACACACACACACACACACACACACACACACACACACACACACACACACACACACACACACACACACACACACACACACACACACACACACACACACACACTAGCAAGGTGAAGCCTCTATCATTCTGTTTTTGAGCAAAACAGGTAACCCTAATTGCTCCCAGGTTGTTTCTGTAAATAAGAACTTTTTTCTTAATCAACTTACCATTAAACTTGATTCAAATTGTTTAAATATTTGGGAAGGTTAATCAATTTATACTTTTTTATCCAATGAGAATATTATGATACTAAACCTAGACACACCAAAAAGTTTATGTAAAAAGCATTTTTTAAAGTAACTTAAAGTAGTTTAATTAGTTACTTTCAATAAAGAGTAACACAGTAAGGTAACATAGTTACATTTCGGAGAAGTAACTAAGTAAAGTGGTTCTAACCTCCCAGTTCAGAGACAAATGGAACGCAGCATAATAGCATCGGCAATGGACATTGAACAAGTTTATTTAGAGACATCTTTAACGATGCAAAACATTTATTTGGGCTATGTGTTGCGAATTATAGACGATGAGTCCATAACAAAAAAAACACCCACATGTTGCACAGCCTTTGGAATTTCCCAAAAATATTTTAAATGTTTATGTTGAATTTTTTTAAATACAAAATTCAATAGCTTTCTTGTTGAGTGACTTACAAACCTCAAACCACTTTTCAGTTTGTTCAGAGAGGGCACCCACATGTTGCTTAGCCTTTGGAATATCCAAAAAAAGGTTTTAAATGTTTTGGTGAATTTTAAAAAATTCCAAAATTCAATAGCTTTTGTCTTGAATGATTTAGAACCTCAAACCACTGTTCAATTGTTCAGAGAGGACACCCACATGTTGCACACCCTTTGGAATGTCAAAAATATGTTTTCAAGGTTTTTGTTGAATCTTTGAAAATACAAAATTCAATAGCGTTTTTGTTGAATGACTTAGAAACCTCAAACCACTTTTCATTTGTTCAGAGAGGCCACCCACAGGTTTCACAGCATTTGAAATTAAAATAAAATGTTTAGATTTTTTTTGGTACACTTTTAATGTTAGAAAATTCAATAGCGTTTTTCGTGAATGACTTAGAAACCTCAAACCACTTTTAAATTTTTCAGAGAGGGCAACCACATTCAAATTAAGTGCAACTTTGCAGATAGTTTCGTTTACAGGGACATTGGCATCACTCATGTATTTTTTGATCATGGCTATTCTGTCACACTGCCACCTGCAGGTAATGTAAAGCAACAGTGTACAATTTTTTTTGTTTGTATTGTTTTAATAATGAATCTTTAATGGATCACAACATTAGAAAATGCCGTAGGAAGTGTAGAAATAGGCTAATATACATCAGAATCAGAAAGAAATGTATTGCAAGTAATTTTTACCAAAGAAGGATTTTATTTTCTGGTCTGTTGGTTTTTGTACATAAATCACAGAAATGTAAATATTTTGAACTGTTTATGTGTAGGATATGAGTAGAATATAAACAGGATATTTACAGTATATGATCAGGTATATGTATAACTCTTGTGTGGTGTTCAGGTTTATTTGGGGGGTGGGACTTGTTTTATCTGTGAAATAATTGCAAGGATAATGATAGGGTACGAATTGGAGCAGATTTAAACAGACATCTCACAAATATAATTACATTTTGCATGTGAGGACTAATTTTAGCAGCATTAAATTATGTGTATTGCCAGACAAATTAATTTTGCGAAAATTATTAGGCGAAATTATTTCGATTGTAAACGTATCCCTCTGCTTTGTCATCCTCTGTATGAAATGTAAAAAAGTTGCCTTGCCTTGAATGGAATTGATGCTACACTTTACACGTATATTAGAAAATGTGTTATTGTCACAGTAAAAACAGAAAAAACAGATTTTAGACAAATCAGATAGCTAAACAATTATATATCTCAAGAACTTAAGAATAGTAAAACAAAGTTTAATTAAATGTTGCTGCGTTTTCGAGTTTGGCTCATTTTCTTTTTCAGAAATCGATGTAACACATCTTTGTATTGTAGTCATGCTGTTTTCATTGACTGACTTGTTCAGAATGTTTACTACTTACGTGACGTCACAAAGGGGAATGGATCATGCAGGCAGTGAAATTATGGGCAGAACGATAGAACAGAACGCCTCGAGTCGACTCGAGTGAGATCTCACCAAATATGAACACAGTGTCGAACCAAAGAGCCGTTGAAAAGAACTGGATTATTCACAAACGTTTGGCCGTTGTGAAATTCCTAACCTGCTAACTTATTTTCTGTGAATAACAAATACAAGAACACATTTTCATTGAGCGCACACTGGACATCCCCCTACACATTTACATTTCATATTTGATGTTCAGGTCTATTTGACACAGGACAATATAATTTGACAAAAAATTACAAAATGTTTGCTTTGTACCTTCAGTCTTTTTCTCTCCTAACTGTGTCAGGTGTGGGTTTCTGTGTGTGTATGTCCCGCACACACACACACACCCACACAAACACACCTACACACACATACTTCACTGACTCTGAGAACTTATCTGGTCCGGCTTTGCCAGCACTAATCACCCTCTATATTGTGAGTAATTACACAGAAATTGTCGGTTATAGCATTGTTACATTTCAAATTACCTGTCTGCTCCCATACTGTTCGTGCACCCTTCATCCTCTATAATTTGTGAAACTACACAAATACAATTGGGAACACAACAAATAAACAGATTTGTGTATGTGGCTCCTTACCACAAACCAACAAATCAGTATGGCAAAAAAATTATCTTTAGAGGTTTTTCAAAGACTGCAAAGCTAATCAGGAGACAGTCCCAGGACTAGCCAGTCAGCAGCTAGCCCAGGACATCTTTCAAATGTGTCTTTTCATTGATGAAAACCTTGTTCAATTTAATTTCTTCATGATAAACAATATTTATTCCACCATGTCTTGATTATAATTTATTTTCTTGACAACAATGACATTTTAGCAGAAAAATCTAATTGCACTTCTCTTGATAAATGTTATCTACTGTAGCAGAGGTAAATTACAAATATTAACCATATATGCTGTTGTCACGATTTGGATGGACTTTTATGTTTCGTGGCATGTTTAATGTATTGCTTTATTGTGTAATGTGGCTATATGTGTTTTCGTTAGGCGCCGACCTCTGAGCGCTGGGGAGCGGTAGGCACTTGGTTACTCATTGCGCATGAATGGTGCACTAGCCAACTATCCACACCAGTGCGTAATGAGTAATCAAGGTGCCTATTTCATCCCAGCGTTCCGGAGGTTCGGCGCGTGTTATTGTGGACTAGTTCCCTGTTTGAGAGAGTGACGGTTTTGGCTATGGGTAGTGAGAAGTCTGACGGATAATGTAAGTTCATCATTGATTGAGTCTTCACCTCGTTATGTGTCGTACATGATGGATGTGTATGGTTGAACCATGCGTACGCTCTGTATATTGTAAGTCGCGTCTGTGCCGCTATAGAGCACAGTAGGTGATATATATCTGTTGTGCCGTTCCTGTGCACCATTGTTATTCAGCGCACCTACCTACTCATAGCTGTAAATCGTCTGTTCATCCAACATCTTGAACGCTCCTTTCTGCTCTGGTCTCCAATCTCTCTCCACCACACCACCGATACTTGACAGCTGTCTATGTTGCTTTTACTGTTGAAAAGCAAACATTGGTAGATTTTTTACAAAAATCATTATGCCTGTATTGTTTTAATTACCCAATAATGTTGTGGGTGCAACAATCCCACAAACGTTGGGTGAGTAACAGAAATAATGGGTTAGATGGCTCAGCGGTCAGGGAGTCAGATTAGTAGTTGGAAGGTTGCCGGTTCCAATCCCGGCTGTGCCAAATGTCCTTGGACAAGGCACTTCACCCTATGTTGCTCCAGGGAGAATGTTCCTGTACTTACTGTAAGTCAGTATGGATAAAAGTGTCTGCTGAATGACAAAAAAAGTTAATGTAAATACAAACACCACCAAGGGTTTTATATATTTATTTTTTATATATATATCTACAGTATATGAACAGTAAATCTACATTATATGTACAGTTATGTGCAGTGTAAGCGTGGGTGGTGAGCAGAGTCAGTTTTGTTTTGTGGGCATGTTCATGAGGCCTAGGGAAGAAATTGTTCTTGTGGCGGAAGGTGTTGGTTTTGATAGACCACAACCTTCTGCCATAAAGAAGATTTCTGAGAAGTCCAATTCTACTTTCTGCAGAGTGAATGATGCGATGCAGCCTGCCCTTGTCCTTGGCGGAGCCTGCAGGGTACCAGACGGTGAGGGAGGATGTCAGGATGCCACAGGAAGTACATCCTCTGTTGTTCTTTTTTGTAAGGGAGCTGATTTTCAGGTCCCACTTGAGGTCCCGGGCAATGGTGGTGCCCAGTGAGTGGAAGGACTGGGGAGTCACACAGGGCAATTGGGGGAACAGCAGCTGGGCTTTTCCTGAAGTCCACTACCATCTCCAATGATCTGGCTGCACCAGGACACCAGATGGTCAATCTCCAACCAGTAGGCTGACTAATAACCATTAGAAACTAATCAGATGGTCAATCTCCAACCGGTAGGCTAACTAATAACCATTAGAAACTAATCAGATGAGGGTGGTGTATTCTGCAAACTTTAGGAGGTTGACCAATTTGTGACTGGATGTGCAGCTTTTGGTGTACAGGGAGAAGTGTAGCGGTGATAGGATGCAGACCTGAAGGGAACTGGTGCTGATGGTCAGGGGTGTATCTCCACATTTTATAACAACACTGCATTATGTAATAACTTGACAACAATAGTACATATGTTAACATTGTATTGACTATAAATATTTTGACATTTTAGGGGAAGCCGAGCTTCGCTTGCAGTCTTAAGGAAATCACACCTGGGTTGGATATTACCTATCAATTACACTTGATCAAATTGTCCAGCTCTTCAGGTACTGTATTTCCTCATTTGCACTCACCATTTTTGAAAAAATCCCACTGTAACTCTTCATATTTAGCTATGTAGCTATCTACGGAAGAATGAAATGCGTAATATTCCCAAACAAAGTGTGCACTTTTAGTATCCAATCAACTTGATTCAGGGTCGTGACGAGAACAGATACGGATGTCAACTGATCTCCTCCCCAGTAGTTTCATCTGAGTGAACTCAAAAACGCAGGGAGGCCAGTTTAGGAAGTTCAGAACGCATTGAAAATGTTTTTGTGACTATGATGTTGGAAACATTTCTAGGAAAATGATTTAGAGGTGTTTGAGGGCTGGAGTGTCCCTTTTAGTAAAGGTGTGAAAGTGTTGTGCTCTCATCTGTGGGTCACACAGATTCAGATAATCCTACCATCACTCCCTCTCAGTCTCTGAAAAGATCCCTGCTCAACATCCTTGACAGGGCCATTTCTGAAAATGAAACACTGATTTTCTAAGAAGAATGGTGACCTAATGATAGCCATATCCATTCTTGTACCCAAATCTGGTGCATTTCTAGATTCCACCATGTTGCGCCCTCTGCATGTGCTTGCCTGCACTGCAGCAGATGACGTGTCTGAAAAATGATATTTGTGTTGCAAAACCAATGTTGATCAAGAAAAATCAAAATTAATCAGACATGTCCACTGTGTGCAAACATCTGCAGGAGAATAAAGAAGATTTTCTTGAATTGCATAAATTGTATGTTACAGCCCAGGTAATTGGTGTGTCTTCAGCAGCATGTGAGAGTTCCTTCTCCACACTGTCAGTAGTCCTTCCCCCTATCGTTGTACAATGCTGCATGAAAGAAAGAGGAATTTGACGATCTTGGCCCATGAGAAATCATCCATTACAAATACTGTAGACATGGATGAATGTGAGAATATTTGCCAAGGGAAATAGGAGACTAATGTTGTAGACAGACATGGATATACAGTATGACTACAGACAAAAAAATAAATGTTCAAAATTAGGCCTGTATTTAATGTATATAGTTACACTGAACTATGACTAGACATGGATATATGACTACAGATAATAAATTAGGCCTGTACAGTCGTATGCAAAGGTTTAGGCACCCCTGACAAATTCCATGATTTTCATTCATAAATAATCGGGTGTTTGGATCAGAAATTTCATTTTGATCTATCAAATAACTGAAGGACACAGTAATATTTTGGTAGTGAAATGAGGTTCATTGGATTAACAGAAAATTTGCAATATGCTTTAAAACAAAATTAGACAGGTGCATACATTTGGGCACCCTTGTCATTTTGTTGATTTAAATACCTGTATCTACCTAGCACTGATTAATTGGAACACACAATTGGTTTGGTGAGCTCATTAAGCCTTGACCTTCATAGACAGGTGCATCCAAGAAGGCCACAAAGTGTGTGATCAGCCCCAACAGAACCACCAGGTTCCTTCCATACCGGTTGCCCTTGTTCAGCAAGCCAAACACGCCCCCTCCTGGACACAGAGGCACAGCACAAGCAGAGAGTTGGTTGGTCTTTTTTTGTATTTCTGTTAGTCCAAATATCTGCAGCAATATTGTTGACATGGCAGTACGCTTAAAGGATGCTATGAAGTGTGCTATGCTATACAATACTAAATACAAAAAGAAAGACACACAGTCCAGGTTTTGGCTACAATTGAATTATAAATCAATTTGCCTTCTTCAGGTTTGTAAGCATGATTGATTCGACCAGGTTATATAGACAGCTGACAGATGATGTGTCATAATAATTGAAATGATAAATGGTTAACATCAACATATTTTAAAATAGTGTTAGATTATACTAATATTGACATTATGGAAAAAGTTGGGACAGTGTGGAAAATGCAAAAGAAAATAAGTCATTGGAAAAATTGATTCACCCTGACTATGTTGAAAATATATTATTAACACATTGTGATGTTTTACTTGGTGAATTTAATTTATTTAAAAAAAATACACTCATTTTAAATCTGATGACTGCAACACACTCCCAATTTGGAACTGTCGACTGACTATGTAACCTTTTCTTTTCATAACACATTTTTTTGCACTGAAAATACCAGTTGGTTCAGTTTAGCAATTAGAATTTTCCCCCATTCATCCATTATGCATGCCTTCAGCTGTGCAACTCAATGGGGTTTTCAATGCCTTATTTTGCGCTTCATCATTCCCTACATATTTTCAATCGGAGACAGGTCCGTACTGCAGGCCCCAGACTTTTTTTTGGAGGCTCCTTATATACTATGATTACACAATTGCCTCACCTGTTTCACATCACCTTCTTTTTTCAACTTGTCATTTCGCGATTAGTCCTAAATTGCACCTGTCAAGTGTGTTGCATGCAAAATATATGTTTACTATAAAAAAACTATGCAGTTGACTAGGTAAAACATAAAATACCTTGTCTTTGTACATTTTTTGTTTAAATATAAGTCAAAGTACATTTACATACTGTATCACTCCTTTTTGTTTTGTTTTTTTATAATTGTCCCATAATTTCTGACCACCCAATTGTTCTTGTCCAACCGAGCCGACTGATTATTTTCACAATGCTCATCCAACACAGAAGCCTTTAGTCAGTTCATGTACAGGATGATTATGCTAACCAACTATACTTCATGACGATAATGACTATAATTCACAGATGCCCGATCTGCACACGGGGTCACTGGAGAGCAATGTGGCAAGGTAGAGTACTGATTTATCCATCTCAAAAACCGGGCAGCGGTATGTCAATTTGCGCTTCCTCGTGCTGGAGGCCCGGCAAAGTCAGAGAAGCCATAGTCAGGCACTGTTTTAATTATAGTTTTCCATTATGTCCCAACTTTTTCAGAACTAATGTTGTACTTTAACATGATTAAATTCTGTTACATTTGATATTTGTAAAATATTACTTTTCATGTCAATCATAATACAAAATAGGCATCTTCAACACGGAACATCAAAGAAAATGAATACAATACTTTAAAAGACAACTCTGGCGCAAAATGATCCTAGGGGTTAATAACACATGGGTACTGAGTCGACCGTTCTCTGGGATATGTTTTCATGCTAATCGAATGTGCCCAGTTTTAGTGCGAACTGATAATTACCTTATAACGCTAATTGTGAGGGCATGGATGAAGTAAAAATAAATCGCTATTATAGACCAGTAACAAGGCTCAAAATAGCACCACACTTCCACGGTAGCATAATGAGGGTCCCTACATGCTAAGCATTGAGAACTTTGTAAGTGTACAGTTTATTCAAAATATTGTTTAAAAGACATTAACGGCTTGTATGCAGCCAAGGGCCATCTTCGGAAAACAGACTTGATCAGTCAAACCACAAACTCTGTGTCTGTCTCCAGGCATGACGCTTGCCATTCAGGCTATAAAGCACTAAGATAATCGTAATATTCATGCAAGTGCCTTGTAATTTTATCGGTGTGTTTCCCAAAAGCATCATTATTTAGGTGCCATGTAACTGGTTGGAGATCACCTGTGTATTAATTGCAGGGTACCCTTTTCTTTGAATGAACACTAGTGCGTTGGCAATCTGTATTGCCAATACCGTGTTTACCTCCTGCTCCAGTTTACACCCTTTACGCATTTACGGAGCAAGTTTTAAAATGTGCTTTTATCCTCTAAACATGTTTGAAATTATTATTGTTATTACTAGTGCATATAGTCATGTGCAGTGATTCCGTATAGTGAATCTGACAAATCAGTCAGTGCGCATACCTCTGTTTATTTCCCATTTTCCTGTGAAGTCCACACTAGTCGATCGTCAAAGTCATACAATGCAATTCAATACAGTTCCAAAACTTATTTTAGGAACATTAGGTTTATGTTCATAACCTAATGTAGCAACAGTGATCAGCTGTAAACTGACACTTGCATTCACAGCTCCCAACAGTTCAAGAGTTATCGCGCATGAGCATAGGTAACTAAGCAACAGTGTAGACTCCGTGAGCTGCCAAAGTAGGGGTGTCAGGTTAGCTGGCAAACTTGCTATTAGTAATTATATTGACATAACATTTTGTGGAAAAATAAATCTTGGAATATTGCATTGTATGACTTCGACATTCAACTAGTGTGGCCCACACAACGTATCTCATATCCCAGATTTGTATGAGTGAAAAGATACACTTCATTACATTACACATCTGAAAAATGTTTCCATTCACAAATTTCAGATGTGCAGCTGAATGTTAATTTGTGTCACCTGGTGTGTTTGGGAGGTGTGCTGTTGTATTACATAGAAAAGGCTGTGATCAGTTGCAAAGCCTTTTAAACGGTTGCAGATATAAATTCCATTACAGAGATGTCATTTAGATTTATTCTATTGTTGGGAAGGTTTTTTGTTCTACATAGTATATTTTATTAACATTCCAAAACGTACTCTGCTGCATGCACCCTAGTTCCACATAGCTATCTGAAGGACTTGTGAATTGTATTACACAATAAGAACATTTTAAACCTATAACACAGACTCTTGAATGCCACACAGTCAAAAAATTGACAGACCTGATTTAGAATTCTGTTGTAGTTGTTATTTTAACACTGCTTGAAAGTTTTAGGTTGTTGGTAAATGCAGAGGCTTTCTGGCTGGAAGGTGGGGACAAGTTTGCACCTATGCGTTGCGGCTACAAGCCTTTATCAGGGTTTAAGTGACAGACATGTTCCCAATTTCATTTTAAATAACAGACAATCAGTTAAATAGCAATCGCCTGGTTATGCCGTGTAAGGCAACCGAATAGAGAGATATATAGGGAACATGTCTCACACAGTCCAAAGTTACATAAAATACAATGAATCACAATACATAGTCAAATAGGTTCATAATTATTAGTAAAAAAATATATCTAACTACACTAAACATTTATATAAATATGTTCTATAGTATATATAATGCACTTAATAGTTATATAAATATATTCCTTAGAATTAAGTATCATAACCGCAGGACACGAATCAGATATTCAAATATACATCAGCAATCACAGAATGACATTTATGTTAACATTATTTAATTTCCAATTACAAGAATGGTACAAAGTCTAGTTCACCAAAAAAATTAATTAGAATATTTTTCTCACAAACTTTAAATATATAATACATTAATTTGCAACTACTATATGAAAAAGGTTTTGAAAACATTAAAAGAGTTACAGTAACTCATAAAAAATATTTTTTATGAGGAAGTGTCAACGTAATTCTGTTCACCTGTTTTACAGATGAGCCGGTCTATTCTTTCCACACTGCTCATCCAACCTGGAAGCCTTTAATCAATTAATGTACAGGATGATTATGCTCAACAAATATTCTTTGTGATTAAACTTACAGGCACCCTATGTATAGCAACACGTGGCAAGTAAGATAATCTGACTCATCTATCCCAAATTCTGGGCAGTGCTAAGTAAATTTGTGATGCCTTGTAATGGAGGCCTGGGCAAAGTCAGAGAAGCCAATGTCAGTCTTAAACCACATAATATCATGATGTAGTTTGTCCTGCAAGGCAGCAACTTAGCCTTCAATGCCACTTGCCCCCCCCCCCCCCAAGTTCCTGGACATTTCTGGGGGGAAGGGCCATAGCCCTCACCCTCCGATCCAACAGGTGCCAGACGTGCTCAATGGGATTGAGATCTGGGCTCTTTGCTGCCCATGGCACAGAACGAACAGTATGGCTGGTGGCATTGTCATGCCTTAGGGTCATATTTGACTGAGCCTGCAGGAAGGGTACCACATGAGGGAGGAGGATGTCTTCCATGTAACTCACAGCGTTGAGATTGCCTGCAATAACAACAAGGTGAGTACGATGATGCTGTGACACACCGCCCCAGACCGTGATGGACCCTCCACCTCCAAATCAATCCCTCTCCAGAGTACAGGCCTCTGTGTAACACCCATTCCTTCAGTCGGACCATCACCCCTGGTGAGACAAAACTGCAACTCGTCAGTGAAGAGCATTTTTGGCCAGTCCTGTCTGGTCCACTGAAGACTGGTTTGTCCCCATGGGCGACGTTGTTGCCGGTGATGTCTGGTGAGGACCTGCCTTACAACAGGCCTACAGGCCCTCAGTCCAGCCTCTCCCAGCCTACTGGGACATGCCCCCTCAGATTTTTGAGCCAAGTGGATTTTCTTTTTTCTATCTGTATTTGTGGGCACATGTTTGTGTGTGTTGTGCACACAGTGCCCCCTTAAAAATAGGTGCATGACGCTTCTGGCAGAAGATGCAGTACACCTATAGCGTGAAGGCAGACAACTTGACATTCAAATAAAGCACACAAGCATGTCAACTACACACATTCATACTGAATGGCCTCATTACTAAGTACCACCCCTGGGGTTCCTGGGTCCCTCAACCATCCTAGGGACGTCTGGGAAAACTGTCACTTTATCGTGTGGCTAAATTGTTATAATTGTCCTCCACCTATAAATTAGTATTGGGTATATAATTCCAGGTGACATTACCACTCCTGATGAATCTCCAGGCTGCTTATAGTGACATCTGTGTATCGGAGCGTTAGAGAACAATGCCGTGAGGAGAACATAGGCAGAGGCGATGACAGGTGGAATTAGGACCAGAAGGACAGTAAGAAGGTACAACTTGGAAAGCAGAAGTGGAGGTGGGAAACAGTTGGTAGAAGTTTAATCTTGCTGAAAGAAAGAGAATTCACCAATAATAATACTAACCTGTTCAATTGCTGCAGTGGCTCAGTGGGTCAAGTAGGTTGTCTAGCAATCAGACGGTTGGTGGTTCGATCCTCGGGTCCTCCTGATCAAGTGTAGAGGTGTCCATGAGCAAGACACCTAACCCCAGCTGCTTCCGATGAGCTGGCTGACACTGCCGTTGTTGTATGAATGTGTGAATGAATGGGTGAATGTGAGGCTCTGTAAATTTCAATTGCAATGTGAAATAATATAATTTTCCCTCAATAGTTGTATTATCCATTATAAACTTTACTCAGCATTATGTGTTTAATGTTTTTAAATCCCACACACAAAAGGAAAGTTCTAAATCATCTCCCACTCTTTTTCTAGTTGTCTGCTCTGTGATGTTTTTAAAGATGAAAGCAGCTGTCACAGTATGACGAAGGATACTTTACATGTCATCACACTGTGTAATGATCAATCATCCATGCCTTTGCATTATTTCAATTCTTTCCTTTGCTCTTTTTCCTTGCTGTTTCATCTGTAGTAGTCCATACAACAACATAACATTACCCAGGGCAACACCTTGTGTACAGTATATATACAGTATAAACATATTTCTCATGCTACTCTTTCTGTAATTTCCCTTGTTTGTCCCACACAAAGATTACATGAAAACCCTGACCTATGGAAAGTGTTGCAAAAGTGTGGGAAAGCTATCAAATCTTGCAACCCTTCACTTGAAGGTGATAAGTAACACTTTGGCCACAAGAGAGCGGTAGAGAGCCAATCATCAATCAACTAATGGAGGGTATAGCTCAATGTTTCCAAATCAGTTGGTAAATCCCAAACAAACCCCTCCACACTCCACTCCAACCTGGGCTCTCGATTTGCACGTTCACATGCGCCTCCGCCATTTGCACAAGTGTCCCAAAGCTGAGGGAGTGAAAATGATCAAGGATGTAGGGGCTAATTAGATAGGAGTGATCAGGGGCGTCGGACTGGGGGTAAAACCAATACTGATTACCAGGGCCCAAAGGGGAGAGAGGGCCCTTAAAATCTGGAATATATTGGGGTTGAGGAACATGGGGGCCTATCAGGACTGCCTGTGCATAGGGCCCAGGATCTTGTGCTACATTGCTGGAAGTGATGTGTAAATTAAAAATCCACCCTTGTTCCATAAACTAACAGTGGACCATGAATTGACCGTTCAAGTCAGCAGTATGTCATGAAGTTGATGTGTTTACCAAACCCACCTAGCCACCCTGGGGAAGTTACTCTGTGAGTTTCATCATCAACACCTGACCACAGAGGGCCCTCCAAGCGAGGGGGTAGGGTGTAGGGGTCGGTTTGAGGTTTGTGGCTAGTCATAGGGACCAGAAGGAGTGTATACTTTTGTGTTTTACCTTACACTAATACTCATCAACAAGCCTTGTCTCTTTTATTATGTATTTTGATGCTAGGCAAATCAGACTTTTCTGTAACAAAGACCAGGATGTGTGATTTGGGACCCATAAGTGACCCACAGGGGCCCTAGTGTAATAGAGTGGTACTGGTTACCAGGATGCATTATCTCTGGTTGGGGTGGTTTCCTATACAGGTGGTTTCCTGTAATATGTCTTGAACCTTAACAAGTCTAGAATATCCCAAAATATGTGGATAACAAATAGACAATTTTAAAAGGTATTCTATTTAATAGAAGCTAAGACTTTTAAACAGATGATCATGTTAGAACATCTCAACATGCCTATGTAAGTAGTGGATCAGTGTTACTGTTGGTATAAAAAATTAAAATAAGACAGACAGACAGAGAAGCACAGTCTGACATTGTTTATGTCCCAGAGATATAAACATGCGTGCAACAGCCAGCCTCCTCCAAATGGATTAGCGACAATAAGCTGCAGAAGGTATTTATTGATTTTCCTTTCTACACTGAAAAAAAGTAATCATTGGATTAACATAAAAAATTACAACTGAGTGGTTACAAGCTACAGAATTAGGTTGTCTTAACTCAAAATAACACATGGATAAATACTCATTTTCTTTTTGTTAAGTTGAGACAACCTAATTCTGTAGCTTGTAACCAGTTGACGTAATTATTTTAGGTTTATCGAATTAATCACGTCATTCAGTGTACAACTGAATTCTTTGCTACACCAGGCTGGATCTTGCTGTTTTAATTCGCCAATAGTACACTACATGTTCATTACCATCAAACACTTTAATTTTATAAAAATTAAATAGTAAAAGTAATTAACAAAACTAATGACATCAGCAACGATGCAAAAACGTGTTCAAATTATTGTGTTCCCTTTTGGTATTGAGATGAGGGCTTGGTCGTGGACACAGAAATATTTACCTTTTTAATTTATTAATTACTGGCTTAAAGTTTTTACAATAATCTTTTCATCAAAACTTTGTTTTGCTTTTTTACAAGCTGTGGTGAAGTCACCCTCTGAAGTGAAAAGAAATGGAAATGCGCACTGTGCGAGATGCTAAACTCTGAAGGACAGTGTTTTAAGTGCACAGGTAAGTCACAATTATAAATACACTTGAAAGTGTGTTTTCTTAGGGGAAACAGTTGCATTGTTTAATATATTGCTATACAATTGAATTACATGTTTTAGATTTTTACTATTCTTGATGACAAATTGGCCGACGTATTACAGTTTTTTCCAATTGCTAACACACAAAATGCATAATTTGGCTCATTGTGTCAAAACTCAACACACATGAATGCTTTACACAACACTTAAAGATTAACATTGAACTGCCATGTCAAAACTGCCATTCTGCAATCAAAACTTAACACTCTGACGATCGATAGTTAACACACATGCACATGAACAATAAACAGTGAAACAGACACAACACACTGGTCAACTTTACTCAAGACACTTCTGTCATTTGTAGTTTTTAAACCGTTTTTATTCCCAAAACCAAGCCTCAGTGATACATTGTACAGGTAGTAAAACAACTCCCATTACAAGTCAGGGATCACTCCGTCGATTGGGCTCGGGCCACGTCACCTCGTCCACATCACAGGCGATTATCTCCCTTGCCAGGCAACATCGAGCCCACCTCGATTTCTCCGCATGCCTCCTCCATTGCTCGTAGGAGTGGCACACGTGCATGTGTAGGCGGTCATAGACCTTCCACCGCCATGCCGAAAATAATTCCCCTATCAGGTTGAGGACCGGGAAATAAGGGGGCAGGTACAGCACCATGAAATGGTCGTGGTTGGCGAATTAGTCCCGGACCAGAGCAGCCCAGTGGAAACTGACATTATCCCAGATGACAACGAACATGGGCTGCCCTGGTTGGTCCTATGTGGCCGCAGCATGTAGTGCATGCAGAAATGTCAGTATGTGTGCAGTGTTGTAGGGACCCAGGGTGGCATGGTGATGGAGGACCCCCTGACCACTAATGGCTGCACACATCGTGATGTTACCCCCGCACTGCCCGGCGAAATTCTCGATGGCCCTTTGGCCGATGATGTTTCAGTCCCGATGTCTGGTTTTTACCAGAGTCTCTTCCTCTATGTCCTCCCCCTCTTCCCTCCCCGTTTCTTCCTCGTTCTCCTCTACCTCTTCCTGTCTCTTCCTCATCTTCTCCTTCCCCTTGGTCCTTCAGCCTCCATATTCACGATTGTCTCACGACAGGTGCTCATACCTGAATTATATATAGTGACTGATTGGTGTTCAGTTACAGGTTAAGTGTTTTACGATGTGTGCGGGAGTGTTGCTAATGTAATGTTTGTTTTAACTATTGAATGGACGTGCTGACTGCAGAGTGTTTCATCATTGGCCAAAGTGTGTAACACATGCATGATGTGTGTAGTGTTTTGCACCGTGTGTTACAGAATTGTTTACGGTGCCATGCCGACATTGTGTTTATTCATTTGGTGCCTGAGTGTACCAAATGCATGCAAATGTTACGGTTTTGACGCTTTGCTATGAGCATTCACTTTTAGTGTTTTAGCAATCGGGAAAAACTGTATTATTAATAATATTATTATGACACATATATTTGATTAGGGCTAGACCGTATACATTATTGATCTATTTCTTCTGACAGCTTTAATAATAAAAACAAATATAAAACATACACTCACCTAAAGGATTATTAGGGGGCGCAGATGGCTCAGTGGGTAGGGAGTCAGACTTGTAGTCACAAGGTTGCCAGTTCGATTCCCGACTGAGCCAAATGTTGTTGTGTCCTTGGGCAAGACACTTTACCCTAATTGCTCCCAGGTCGTTGCTGTAAATAAGAAATTGTTCTTAGTCAACTTACCTGGTTAAATAAAGGTTAAATAAAAATAAAAAAAGGATTATTAGGAACACCCGTTCAATTTCTCCTTAATGCAATTATCTACTCAACCAATCACATCTCAGTTGCTTCAATGTATTTAGGGGTGTGGTCCTGGTCAAGACAATCTCCTGAACTCCAAACTGAATGTCAGAATGGGAAAGAAATGTGATTTAAGCAATTTTGAGCGTGGCACGGTTGTTGGTGCCAGACTGTCCGGTCTGAGTATTTCACAATTTGCTCAGTTACTGGGATTTTCACTCAGAACCATTTCTAGGGTTTACAAAGAATGGTGTGAAAAGGGAAAAACATCCAGTATGCGGCAGTCCTGTGGGCGAAAATGCCTTGTTGATGCTAGATGTCAGAGGAGAATGGGCCGACTGCTTCAAGCTGATAGAAGGCCAGCATCATAGAGCCCTGTATTGCACTGCTGGTTTGCTTCTAAAGCTAAGCAGGGTTGGGCATGGTTAATCCCTAGATGGGAGACCAGTGCTGCTGGAAGTGGTGTTGGAGGGCCAGTAGGGGGCACTCTTCCCTCTGGTCTAAAGATCATTCCCAATGCCCCAGGGTAGTGATGGGGACATCTGCCCTGGGTAGGGTGCCGTCTTTCGGATGGGACGTGAAACGGGTGTCCTGACTCTCTGTGGTCATAAAAAAAATCCCATGGCACTTATCATAAGAGTAGGGGTGTTAACCCCGGTGTCATGGCCAAATTCCCAACCAGGCCTCTCACTCAATCATGGCAACCTAATAATCCCCCTCCTTTGTAATTGGCATTTATAACTACTCACCTCTCCACCTGATAGCTGATGTGTGGTGAGCGTTCTGGCGCAAAATGGCTGCCGTGCATCACCCAAGTGGGTGCTACACATTGGTGGTGGGTGAGGTGGGCTTTCCCCCTCACTGTGTAAAGCGCTTTGAGTTCCTTGGAAGAAAAGCGCTATATAAGTTGAATGCATTTCATAGAAGGGCAACTTTGACTGAAATAACCACTCTTTACAACCTAGGTATGCAGCAAAGCAGTTGTGAAGCCACAACACGCACAACCTTAAGGCGTATGGGCTACAACAGCAGAAGACCCCACCGGGTACCACTCATCTCCACTACAAATAGAAAAAGAGGCGACAATTTGCAAGAGCTCACCAAAAACAGTTGAAGACTGGAAAAATGTTGCCTGATCTGATGAGTCTCGATTTCTGTTGAGACATTCAGATGGTAGAGTCAGAATTTGGCGTAAACAGAATGAGAACATGGATCCATCATGGCTTGTTACCACTGTGCAGGCTGGTGGTGGTGATGTAGTGGTTTGGGGGATGTTTTCTTTTCACACTTTTCCATCCCTTTATGGCCACCATGTACCCATCCTCTGATGGCTACTTCCAGCAGGATAATGCACCATGTCACAAAGCTCGAATCATTTCAAATTGGTTTCTTGAACATGACAATGAGTTCACTGTACTAAAATGGCCCCCACAGTCACCAGATCTCAACCCAATAGAGCATCATTGGGATGTGGTGGAACGGGAACTTTGTGCCCTGGATGTGCATCCCACAAATCTCCATCAACTGCAAGATGCTATCCTATCAATATGGGCCAACATTTCTAAAGAGTGCTTTCAGCACCTTGTTGAATCAATGCCACGTAGAATTAAGGCAGTTCTGAAGGCGAAAGTTGGTCAAACACAGTATTAGTATGGTGTTCCTAATAATCCTTTAGGTGAGTGTTTTTGATGATGTTTACACCATATATGCCGATATAGGACATATAAGTTATATATACATATGGCCATATATATTAGATTTCTGTATGGGTTTAAGATGATTGTGGTGTTTGCAGCATATTGTGGTGGGTAGTGTGGCTCAGAGAGATAGGTTGCTGAAGTTGGAGGTGTAGAATGGGGGTAGGGTGAAATGTCTGGTGCCTGGGAGTGCGGCGAAGGTGAGAGGGGTGATCACGGGTGCTCCGGAGGATCTGTCTATGGAGGAGCTTAAAGAAGTGGTGTCGGGAGGGGTTGTGCTGGAAGCGAGATGGATGGGCAGTAGGGCGTTGGGCTAGGAGAAGGTCCCACTGTGTTTTTAGAGTTTGGAGGGCCGTTGCAGAGTAGGGTGCACTTAGGGTTTCTTAGTTTTTATGTGAGGAAAAATGTGCCACCGCCACTGAGGTGTTTTAAATGTCAGCGTATGGGGCATGTGGCTGCTGTGTGCAGAGGGAAGGGTAGGTGTGGTAGGTGTGGGGGTCCACATGAGTATGGCAAGTGTGGGGTAGGGGACAAGGTGAGGTGTTGTAATTGTGGTGGGGAGCACAGTGCTGCGTTTGAGGGGTGTGTGGTTCAGAAGAAGGCGGCGGAGGCACAGCGGGTTAAGGTGGTAGATGGGGTCACGTATGCGGAAGCGGTTTGGAGAGTGGGGGGACATGTTGTCACATGAACAGTTATAATCATATATTTACAAAAATGTAAGGGGTGTACTCACTTTTCTGAAATACTGGATATATAGTTGCAAACAAAATTATTCATCCCCCATTGCAGATCTGGTTCAGTGTAAAAATTTTACAGATTTTCAGCTGTTTGCAATGGACATATTGAACAAAAGTAATTAAAATACACAATACTGGGTTCAAGTCTGACTAAGGGTTCTCTGACTTTCCCTGGACCTCTTGCACGAGGCAGTGCAAATTGGCATAGCGCTGCCTGGGATTTGGGTTAGATAAGTCAGAACTGTGGGTTCAATCACGGAAGCTTAAGGCTTCTGTTTTGGATTCGCAGTGTGAAAACAATTGGCGGCTAGGTGACATGTGGTTGGATGAACCATGTGTACACACTTCACCATCCCACAGATCTGTCCACGGAGTTGCAGAGCTGCAGACAAGGCAGGATTAGAGGAAATTGTGAGGAGAGAAAATGGGGAAAAATAACGTAACAGAATTCATTTTAATAAATTACTATAAATTTTAATAAAAAGTAATTAATTTTTATCAACAACACTTTAAATGTTACCACTTTTTGCACTACAGGGTGTTTCTCTGGGCATCATTTATAAAGCCTAAAATACCTGTTCTTGCTGTTTTAGCAGTGTGTTCAATTGGAGACTTGTGGCAACATGAAGACGGAGTACAGTGTTCGTGAGACGGAGAACACTGTACAGTGTTCGTTTACATTTACATTTTTTACAAACATTGTAGTAGAATGCATTCTGGGTTCTGATGGGGTATGAGTTTTTTTACATTTGTCTATATATATATATATATATATATATTTACACAGAAAATAATAAATGGGTTCATATAATTAGCATACAGTAAGTTCAAACATGGATATAGCAACTGCGGATTGCCACTTTTTCACTCTTTCTGTGAAAATTAACTTCCGATATGTACTTTGTGGTTTTCATGATTTTATATTTTTTTACAGTTTATTGTAATCAACACAACATCTGCAACATTACAACACTGTACTGTTACAATCCCTGAACAAATAGGATTATGATGAAATCAATGATCAATCAAACAGCTGCAACTGGCGTATACTACTGTACATGCGGTATAATATATGCTATATATATGCTATATATGTTAATATTCAACGCATATTGTTAAAACTGAATACTCTATTCATATTACTGAATAATTTTATTTGTTGGGTATTATTGTTATAAATATTGTATTTGTTTCAAGTGTTTTGGCATGGGTTGTGTAAGCAGAGAGTGTGGGTGCTAGCATGGCCTGCCTGCAGTCCTGACCTGGCCTCACTTGATAATGTGTGGTGCGTTATGAAGTGTAAAATAAGGCAACAAACTACAATTGCGCAGCTGAGGACATGCATAATGGATGAACGGGATGAAATTCTGCTTGCTAAACTTAACCAAAGCTATATTGTGTATTTATTTTAGTTCATTCTTGGCAAAAACCCCTTTGTTCTTTTAAAAATATGTGCTCATTCATGTCTAATTACTTCCACCAATCAAACTATTCTCGTAAGCTTAGAATCTCCCATTCAGAATACATACTCAACTCAAGTTTATTTATATAGCACTTTTAGCACCACAAGTGGATCCAAAGTGCTGTAAAGAAAAATATGAGAGAAAAAAAATATAATAATGATAAAACATGAAACCTAAAAACAGCTTACACATGACATACACAGCTTACAAAACATTTTCAAATGCTAAAGAAAACAAATGTGTTTTAAGCGCACTCTGAAAGACACCCAAAGTAGAAGACGATTTTATGGACAGAGGAAGGTCATTCCAGAGCCTAGGAGCTGCCACAGAGAATGCCCGATCACCTTTTCCTTTCAAGCGAGATCGCGGAACGATGAGGAGCATCTGATCCTTTGATCGCAGAGATCTGCTGGATTGACAGCGACTGATTAAATGAGTAACATACTCTGGTGCTTGGCCATGCAGAGCCTTAAAAACATACAACAATGCTTTGTAATGGATTCTATAACGTGTGGGTAACCAACGTACTTTCATTAACACTGGCAGCTGAGTTCTGAACAAGCTGTAAACGAGAGAGAGAGGTCTGACTCACACCCAGGTACAACACATTACAGTAATCCAAACGGGTTCACACAAAGGCATGAACAACCTTCTCCATGTCTTCAAATGAGAGGATGAACCTTAATTTAGATATTGATCTAAGATAAAAAAATATTTTCTTAACAACATCATTGATTTGCCGGTCAAATTTATGATCAGAGTCAAAAATGACACCAAGGTTTCTCACGTTAGATAGTGTTTTTCCAGGAAACAACCCCAAGCAGTCATTGTCTACACACCCCTTATTTCCAAATAAAATCATCTCGGTCTTATCCTCATTTAATAGGAGAACGTTTTTTGCCAGCCAGCACTTAACCTCAATCAAGCATTCATGCAGTGACTGAGTGACACCAAATTTGAGAATCAAAAATTTGAATCCCAAATTTTAAAAAAATAGAACCTAATGGGAGCATATAAAGGGAAAATAGAATTGGTCCCAGTATAGAGCCCTGCGGAACTTCACACACAAGAGGGGCAACAGTAGAAGAATAATCCCCTAAACTGAGTGAAAAATTCCTGTCCGTCAAATAGAAAGAACGATGAGAATAGTATGATCGACTGTATCAAATGCTGCGGTAAAATCTAACAAAATTAGAACAACACGGTTTCCAGAATCAACGCCTCTGAGGATGTCATTAGAGACCCTCAAAAGAGCAGACACTGTACTATGGCTGGCTCTAAAACCTGACTGGAATCTATCAAAAATGTTATTACTCAAAAGGAAGTCCTTAAGCTGTGCATTCACAATTTTTTCCAGTATTTTAGATATAAGGCAATTTCGAGATGGGACAAAAACTACTCATGTCAAAAGGGTTCAAGACATTTTTTTTGAAGAAGGGGCTGAATAACCGCATGCTTAAAACTAACCGGAACAACACCAGATGACAGACTAATGTTCATAATGGACAAGATACTTGGGTCAATGGAATCAAGTACCTGCTTAAACAGAGAAGAAGGAAACACATCACCAGGAGACCTGGTAGGCTTCATATAAGCAACTATATATTTAAGCTGCTGTAGAGAAACAGGCGTAAAACAGGTCAATTTATTAGGAGGTTCAACGGGAGCTATAAAATCATCTCTAACAGGTGAAAACTGAGATCTAATTCCATCAATCTTACCAAAAAAAAAGTGTAAGAACTCTTCACACATGTCAGCAGAAGGAGTGAGTGATGGAGTGGCAGTAGAGTGAAGCACAGCATTTATAGTAGAAAAAAGCACTCTAGAATTATGACAGTTTTTGGAGATGATGCCAGAGAAATAGTTAGACCTAGCCAATTTAACAGCCCTTTGATACTTATTCAAATGATTCCTTAAGATCTCATAAGAAACCTGTAGTTTATCTTTAACCCATTTACGTTCAGCCCTCCTACACTCCTGCCTAACCCTACAGTCACAAGAGCGACAAATGTAAGCGACAAAGTGACAAGCTAGCATTCATTTTCAACGCAAGTGGCCGTTGTCGCGAGCAAGGCGGGGCAAAAATAGACAAGAAGTCTATTTTATGCAAATGCTGAGCGAAGCGACAAAGCGACTGCCAATTGGAGTGAAGGCAGCGTGACGTATACGTTGGTTGCTCGAGTCGAAGAAAACAATTCAAGATGGCGGAAACGCTTCGGGACATTGTATTTCTGTATATATCTGATATATTTGGCATTTTATCTCATATATTTTGTTACTTCTATCGAGAAATACATACTTTTAAATAAAATACATTGTTTTTGTGACTTGACAATATCTCTGAAGTAACTTTTAAGACCTCTCGCAGATACTAGGCAACGTCATGCTAGTATCAATACAGAAACGCCTGGTGTCGCTTGTCTTTTGTCGCTCGTGTGACTGTAGGGTTAGAGCACGGGTTGTACTGTTCAACTAGGGCTGCCTATTAACCTTTTTTCCCCTGAGTTTGACAGGCGCCATAACATCTAAAATACTTAAACAAGAAGAATTAAACTGGTCAACCAACTCTTCTAAACCCATACAGGGAGAGGGGGACTCGATCAATGAAATTAAAGGAGATACCTCAAAAGCAGCTGAAAATCTACTACCTGCGCAAGAATTGAGTATGCGAGCTGAAACAGAGGCAGGAAAAGTATCACCCAGCACACCACAGGGAAAATTAGAACTGAAAAGAACAGTCTTATGATCAGAAAAAATTGTATCAGCAAACTTCACACCACCAACAGAGAATCCCAGAGATAATACAAGGTCAAGCGTATGACCACGTTCATGAGTTGGACCAGAAACACATTGTAAGACGTCAAATGACTGTATAAAATCCCAATTAAATTTTTGGGGTCTATAAATTTAAACACATAACACAGATTTAAAAGAATTCAGTACAATTAACTGAGATTCAACAGTGCAATTGGAGTTAGAGGATAAAAGTCGACACTTAAACTTGTCTTTAAAAACAACTGCAAGACCGCCGCCCCGCCCAACAGACCTGGGGGTACTAAAAAAACTGCAACAAGGAGGAGAAAGTTCAGAAAGAGGAGACATTTCACCAGCGTTAAGCCACGTCTCAGTAACAAATAGAAAATCAATTTCATGAGAGAGAAAGAGATCCTTCAATATAAAAGTCTTATTTGCCAGAGATCTCGCATTAATCATCGCCATTGACACTGGAGTGGTATCAGTCGAGGATGGCAAAGACGAATCATAAAAGATTACCAGATTCCGATCAGGTAAAGAGTGAAGATTTAGATGGTTAACTCCTCGATCTGCATACGGTCGCCTCGCGTGAGCCATCCACGAAGACCGAGGAATCAACGCCGAAGACGGAAAGACAGGCACAAGGTAAGAACATCTTAGGTTTACTGCCACTGCCTCCGCAATCGAAGATGCTGGTCGGATGACTTGAAACTTCTGGATCTTCTTAGATCTAGTAAGAACCCCAGCACGCTTCCCACGTTTCTTTCGCAGTTTCCTCCACATGCACAGACACTCCGGCAGGTAACACATATTTTCCTCAGTTCGACTGGCACATAATGACAGTGTAAATGCCAATTATTTCTGGGATTGCGAAACAAGCAGTCGGACGCCGCGGATCGAATATTCAATAGGGTCCGGCTATCGTATACTAAAGGGGAGCAAACAGAGCGTGTAATAAAACAAACAAGAAACAGGACAAATAAAACAGATAAGAACAGACTGTGGCAAGCCGGCAAACATCCTGGCGCCATCTTGACTGCGCTCTCAAGTCATACGAGGGAGTCACTCGTATAGCGGCAGCCTTGTTGCTTTAAAATACATTAGCCAAAGGATTTTAAAAGGGACGCCGAAGTTGCCGGCTTTCTTCTCGACAGGTAATTCAGCCTATTTGTGTAAATTCAAAGTTTTATAGTTACGACGAAGCTCACGTGTGATTTACAACACGTTCGTATCACTCCCATTCCAGCGTACGAATGAACGGGTGTTGATAAATCAGACGGTTGAAATCAATCGTAATTTAATTAAATATCACAGAATTTATCACGGAGTTTCTAGCACTGGGGCTGACATGTTCGCTTGGCAACATTATTATACATTATTATATGCCGGCAACATAAACTCAGATTTTACTTTTCTAAATAATGGTGATTGTAATTCATTGTGCATAGATAGTTATTGCGTCTATGTTCATGTGTTGCTAAAATTTGTCTATTGTTGGATAAAACAGACTCCAGTGAATGTTTTTCATATTATATGATACACTGACAATATATTCAATCAATATTCTGTGTACAACACATTTGTTACCGTTTGTAATGAAATAATGTGATTGAAAACATGTTTTTTCATCACATACTCTTATTGTTTCTTTACACACAATTCAATTTCATTTACAATTCACTTGCTTTGTAATGAATTCACAATGATTATAGCAATGAATTAAAATGAGGACTGTTATTCTTTAAGGAAAAAATCTGAGATTGTGTTGCGAACATAATATAGTGTTGCCAGGTGAATGTGTCAGCCCTGGTGGTAGAAATGGACCTGATCACGCCCACATATTTGCACAGGTTAGAGGCCTTGCCCTTAGAATTTACAACTGCTTGATTTTATTTGGAAGCTTAAAATCAGGCATCAATTGTTAAAGGAAAATGTGGTGTTGACTGTATGGAAAGACATTTAAGTCAATATTAAATAAATAAATAAAGACATAAATAAATAAATATGGCTATGAAATAAGTCCTGAAATAAATAAATGACACAATAAATATATAACTACTCAAGTATAAATATATAAATGCAGTCCAATAAAATAAATAAATTGTTTTTTATTTCACAATGGGTTTTTTCAAAGGAAACCTTTTATTTATTTCAGGGGACTTATATTTCATAATTCCACATTTATTTATTTCAAGGCACTCTTATTTCATAATGGCACATTTCATAATATCCATTTGTTATATTCGAATGAATGGGCCTTTCTTTTACGTTTAGCGCATTTGGCAGACACTTTTATCCAAAGTGAATTACATATAGTACATTTTTCAATATTTGGACAGGTCATACACCAGCAATTGTAATTTGTAAGCAACCAATATTATACCAGAATACTTACAGCATCTTGTAATGTGTCTACTACCATTCAATCATCAAACAAAGTGCCTAGTGGCCTTGAATAATAAAGGTGCTAAATAAATAAGTGCAGAATCTTTCAGTATAAAGTAGAAATATTGGAAAGAAGAGTAAAAAACATTGGGGAAGAAACTTGAGTTAAGATTTTTCCAGGTTTTTTACAAGTTGACCTATAATGTTTGCATCCTTTTCCTCACAGAAAGAGAGACAGGAGAGAGAGAGAGACAGAAGAGAGAGAGACAGGAGAGAGAGAGAGACAGGAGAGAAAGAGAGACAGAAGAGAGAGAGAGACAGGCAGGAAGGAAACATTAATGGGTTTGTGTATGTGCTATTATGGAAGAATTTGATTCATAGAATTGGATTGGTAAAGGTGAGGCACTATGTGCTTGCATATGCCAGCTAGTTGCTCACTAGAGGTGTTTTCACAGGGTGAGCATGCAGTTTGGCAAATTGACGCAAATGAGGAAGTGCCTTAAACCTGTATTCTATCTGAATTCCAGCTGGGTAGTCTATGAGAAGGAGAGACATAATATACTTGATTTATTACCTCAATAAACATTTTCATAATGAGTATATCGTCTCAATCGCTAGATTTAAGCCTTCTGCAGTTTATTATGATGTTCATTTTTTGAATTATGGTCTCGTTGATTTTAAAATCGGCGATAAAGCAAAAGGGCGTTTAGGGCATGGTTATGGCGTTCGGTTGTACGACAAGACACTCAAAGCAGTTGGCATTTCTCTTGTTTCCGGTAAGTAACGTTCCATTTAGTTTTACATCATGTTTTAATACTGTTTTTGTTCCGAATTAATATCTGTTAGCTAGCTAGATTACTCCACCCTGTAGTTTAAAATCGTCACATCTGCAAGTAAGATGTCTGCGCCCGTGACGGCAATTTCGATGACCCAAATCAGATCTTAACAAACCGATGGGTGACGTCACACATGGCTCCATCTAGTAAGTATACAATATATGGGTGTTACCAGCAAAAAGTAACAAAAAATCAAAAACTTGATTGTGTGGGTGGGGTGGGGGGCCCTACAAGACATTGTGCCCAGGGGCCTCTGAATTCTTAATCTGGGCCTGGTCAGACCAGAGATGAGATTTTATCAAAGCCTACGCTCACGTTCAAATTGATAAATGCCTTGCATTGCTTTTCTTTTTTACACAACGTACTGGAAGCCATGTTAACCTTGGAATAATACGGCCACCGTAGGAGTTAAAACACACTCAGAATGTGGGTCTAGAAAGTAATATTCATTTGGTTGTCATATTCAATTTCACCACTAGATGGGAGTAATTCTTAAACAATGTAGCTTTAACCAAATGATGTCTTCTGTGCCCTTATGCTTAAAAGGTGTTATTAAAAGAATAGGTGATATTACACAGTGGTAAACATTCAACTGTCCCAACTTTTTTTGGAATATGTGGCAGTCATCAGATTTAAAATGAGGTTATGTTTTCAAAAATAAATGTAATTCACATAATGAGTTCATAATGTATTTTCAATATAGTACAGGGTGAATTGAATTGTCCATACTGTTCCAACCTTTTCAGAATTGTGGTTGTAAATGAGCAAACAATTTACACTGATTACACTTATTCTCTCTCTAAACTGTTCTGGGAATGAACCACTTTCACATGCTTAACCAGAACCCAATTTCTCAGTTTCCTAGTTTTTATTGTCAAACACGGCACAAAGTCATGAAGACCATCTATTTGGACTTATTGTTTATTGTGATTATTCAAGAAATATTATACAAAATGTACCAATGCACTCTACATATAATACAAAAATATTATTGCTACCGTGTACCATCTAGACATACATTCAAAGTGTTTCAGTGTTATTCTTTAAAAATGATCAAGTACAATTCTTTTGACCCATATGTTTGCGTCTTTGACAGATGCTGTCCCTCCCTCTGCCTATTTTAGTTCCCTTTTTTGGATCTATCCTCTCATGAACCCTACCTCTTACCAACGGTCTCACCTGTGCTTTCTCTTTCTGTTCACCCCTATCCCCAGTTTGTTTACAGACAACGTGTCCCTATGGCAGACAACTGCAGGTGTATGAGTGAAAACAATACCCCTTTAAACCGTTAGGCCCTCAGGCTCCAACTAACTGTGACAGGCATGTTTCCACCCTTCAGTGTCACATTTACAGTTGAATTAAGCTCACCTGCATTTCCAAGATTTGTTGTTTAACCGCATTTCATATTACCTGAACAGCTGCTATATTTTGAGACTTATCTGAAATGATTGAACAATTTAACTTACAGAAAACAGTGCTTAATGCCATACAGCAATTTGAATGTTTCCCATTTGTACAAACAGATGGTGGATTCTAAAAACAGAATATAAATATTTCCTGTGAAGAGGTTGGTTTTAAGTGAGTGTATTTTTTTTACACATTTCCATTAATTTCTCGTAATGATATGTTTGAGAAGGTCAAAAATTTTAAACCATGTAGCTGAACTGGCTTATATCCATGTGTATATAATATTACCTTGTTTCTCTGCTGCTAATTCTAACATCACTGTGTACTTTTCCTGATCTAAAAACGTTTTTCTGCTGCTGCTTACTTCGTTGCTGTACTATTTTATTGATATTACAAGCGACAATTAAATATATTGTGAATATAGTTCTCATTTCGATCCTGATCATTGGTCGCTTCAGCACCATGTAACATTAGCCAACTTAGCAATAACAGAACACATCATAGGCCTAGGGCAAGAAATCTAAAAATGTATTTTATTAATGTTGTGGTTTTATTAATGTGCGTGTTTGGGGGCCTCACTTCGATTTCTGACATGGGGATAATATTTTATAGTTGCGCTACTGGGCATAAGGTTACATGGCTTTGTGCAGATGAATGGATTTTTATACAACTTTGAGAAATAATGATCAGTTGTGTGACACACAAATGTTCTTTCACAACGAACACAGCGAAATCTGGAAGCCCAATTGCTTTATGTACATTGTATAAAGGTTGTCTGATGTCTGACATTTATGCCAATGTGGAAATAAAGCCAGATTGTATGCTTATTCCCAGCAACAGTGCTGGTGAGAGGGCGTGTTCATATTGTTAAAAAATATAGCCGTCTTTTAAATACTCCAATAGTTTATTCTTCTAAATACTTAAATTGTTTCTAAACAGAACATACATCACTCTATCAATTATAAATTCTTAATCTGATATCCTTCCTGTAGCTAGCAATTTACCATAACTAGTAACATTTACAATTGGTCACAATATCATTAGAGAGCTATATGCCCTATCTTGCTTCAGTAGGTACAGACTGAACCATAAGTCACAGATACATTTCAAAATGAAGTTGCAATTAGCACACAATAAGCACAAACAAAAGATACAGTTAGCTATAGTTAGCTCCCGATCAATCTAGTCATAAATCCTAGACTTCCTAGCTAGCAATTTACTGTAACCAGTAACATTTACAATGGGTCACAATATCTTCCAGGAGTTATATGCCCTTGCTTCAGTAGGTACAGACTGAAACATAAACTGTTCTAGATACATTTTCAATTACACAATTTTGACACAGTAAGCACAAACAAAATATATATAGCTAGTTAGCACCCTATCAACGCCATAATTTACATCTGTACCTTAACCAGTACACTACTAAGTAAATCCTCAGAAGTTGATCAACAGTAGCTCCAATTCCTAAAGCCTTAGCAATATTCTGTCAACTATTATTTTTTTAAATAATAGTAAATATATAAAAATTAATATAGTATTACATTTTTTTATTCTAGACTGATTAATGTCATATAGACTATAATGCTTTTCTCCAGAAATCAGACGAGTAAAGTTTGGCCGCTTCTATACTGGATTTCACTTGAAATAACATAAAGCCAATAATTCAATGTGAACTTTGTACCTGTGCAATCTGAGTTGCTTCGGTCGTTTCAAATGTAGCATAAGACCTTGGCTACTAGCTAGAAATTATACACCGCAATTTGTAATATTTATAACTGGGCACAATATTGTCCCAGGGGTATATGCACTAAATTGCATCATTAGGTACAGATTTAACTAAAATCTGCCACAGATTATTTGTAATTTTATGTCCATTCCTTCAAGTATTACACAATCACAACTAGCTCAATTGGAGCTAATGTCTACAACCAGGCACACTGAGTGGTTGAAATAAAACCCCAGAAAATGAAGCCATTAGCCAGTTAGCGACTCACCGATTACTATCACTCTTATTTCTGTCGTTATGTCGATAAAAATTCCACAACTGTACACAATATTCTCTGAGGCATTTTTATTCATTTTACGTCCGTTCATTCATAATAATAATAATAATACATTTAATTTGTATTGCACTTTATATTATAATAATCTCAAAGTGCTACAATAATCTCAAAGTGCCTTCAAATATTTACACAATCACAACTAGCTGCATTTGATCTAATTGCTACCCCAGGCAGACCGATTGGTTGACTGAAAACCCCAGAAAACAAATTACTTAGCCAGTTAGCTACTCACAAAGTACTATAGCTCATATTTTGGTCATTATTTCCAAACAATTACACCAAAAGGTACACAAGCCCCCTGGCTCCAAATAGAACAGAGTTAGCAGTATTATGTGAGGCATTTTTATTCATTTTATGTCCGGTCCTCCAAGTATTTACACATTTACATGTAGCTACATATGCTACCTCCAGCCAGGTAGATAATGGTAATCAACACCTTACCTGTGATAGTTTGGTTCTCCATCTGGGCCTGGATGTTTTTTTCCAAAACACCTTGGTCCATGTCAGCGTGGAAACTATGTTGATGTAACAAACAGATGTCATCATCTTCTTGGCTGGAGATGGTTGAAAACAAAAACATTTACTTGTCCCAATCTTCACAACAAAAAGTCTGTATCTTGTTCCCATCAAGAGCTCGACCCTGGTGGAAAGTAGCAAAACAGCGGCTAGAAAGATTCAACAAATAAGGTTAGGCAGGAGCCTTTCCCTTTTTTCCAGCTCAATTATATGGTTGGATAATACCAATAAATAATACTTGATTAAAGTTGAAATTGTCCAGCTCTTCAGGTATTTACTCACTTGCACTTGCCGTTGTTGAAATAAATCCCACTCTAACTCTTTGTATATACGGTAGCTCTGTAGCTATTTATGGAAGAATGAAATGTGTAATATTCCCACAAAATTTACTTTTAATATCAGATCAACAACATTCAGGGTCGTGATGTAAACAAGATAGGAATACAAATATAAAAAAATATAAAAAATAACTCAGTAAGTAAATCGGATTGCAAAACCACACCCTTTTACAAGGGTGTCGGAAATATGACCTGGAAAACGATTTTGAGGAGTTTGATAGCTGGAGTGTTCCTTTAATTTAAGGTCCCATTTATAAAAAAATGTTATTAACATGTGGCTGCAAAATGTGTACTAATTTGCTAAAATACACCAAGCTGAGTGCCGGCATTCTCCTCGATGACAATCCCTGGTATCAGCTACAGATTTTCCGTGATGGTAAATCAGATTTTCCGTGACCGTAAATCATAAAAAAATCTCACATAGTCAATTGAGTAATACCAACCACCTAGCACAAAATGGTACAGATTGACCAGTAGTCTGTGAGCCATTATTCTTTTATTTTATGTTGCATTCATCCAATTATATTAATAAAGATATGAACTATTATGGGAAGCTAATCCGTTACTACCAGATTGAATGACTCCATCGAAGCGCCATGTAGCTAGCCAGTTAATCTACTGTAATGCGACTTTCAGTCACTATTTCCCAACAGTCCACAGTCAGCTATACAACCTACTTATCTCAAAATGGAACACACTGAGCAGGGTTCTGTGAGACATTATTTTTAAATTTAAATAGTGTTCACCAAATATACACAACAAAATCCAGTAGCTAGCTCCTTACCTGTGCTACTGCTAGTAGGGATATAGATAATAATTTTGCACGCCCCATTTTTCAGTTTTTTATTTGTTAAAAAAGTTTGAAATACCAATAAATTTCATTCCACTTCATGATTGTCTCCCACTTGTTGCTTCTTCACAAAAAATTACAGTTTCATATCTTTGTTTAAAGCCTGAAATGTGGCAAAAGGTCAAAGTTCAAGGGGGCCGAATACTTTCGCAAGGCACTGTGTATGTATATATATATATATAAGTATATATGTATATATACACAGCAATCCTGTGTTACCTGCCTGCCTATATACAGTATATACAAATATACAAATACATACACATACAGTATATACATTTGGTTCTCCATCTGGGAAATACAATTTCCATAATTTCCATTTATAAATAATTGGATGTTTATATCAGAAATTTCATTTTGATCTGTCATATAACTGAATGACATTGTAATATCTCGGTAGTAAAATAAGGTTTATTTGATTAACAGAAAATGTGCAATATGCATCAAAACGAAACTAGACAGGTGCATAACCTGTAAATACCTAGCACTTATTAATTGGAACACACAATTGGTTTGGTGAGCTCATTAAGCCTTGAACTTCATTGACAGGTGCATCCAATCATGAGAAAAGGTAAGGTGTAAACCCTGGTGTAAATATGACAAACACGCCCATCAAAACACGACAAAACTTTATGCTTGCTTTATTGATTTCCAAAAAACATTAGATTCAATTTGGCACACAGGACTGTTTTACAAAGTTATTGAAAGTGATGTAGGGGGTAAAACACATGCCATAATAAAATTAATGTATACTGGCAAGATATGTAGCATGAAAATTGTCAAGAAACAAACTGAATCATTTAAACAGGGGCGGGGACTTTGCCAGGGTTGCAATCTTAGCCCTGCACTATTTAACATCTACATTAATAAATTGGCCAATATACTAGAAAAGTGCTCAGCCCCTGGTGTTAGTCTCCTCAATTCGGAAGTTAAATGCCTGCTCTACGCAGATGACCTGTGGCTGCTGTCACCCACAGCACACGGCCTACAGCAGAGCCTGGACCTACTAGAGCAGTCCTGGGCCCTGACAGTAAACTCCAAAATGACTAAACTAATGACTTTCCAGACAAGATACAGACCTCAGGGAGCTAAACCAAAGTTCACAATTGGTACAAAACATATAGAGTATTGCACACATTATAACTATTTAGGACTAAAAATCAGCTCAACTGGACACATGAACGAGGCAGTGAATGAACTGAGAGACAAAGCTCGCAGGGCATTCTACGCCATTAAAATAACAAATTCAAATTGAAATACCCATCACAATCTGGCAAAAAATCATTACATGCGTAATAGAACCAATCTTACTGTATGGCAGCGAGGTGTGGGTCCACTTGCAAAACAAGATTTTACTCAATGGGACAAACACCCCATTGAATCCCTGCATGCAGAATTCTGTTTGATTCTCCTACATGTCCAGAGGAAAACTACAAACAATGCATGCAAGGCAGAATTAGGCCGAAACCCACTAATATTAAAAACTCAAAAAAGTGCAATTACATTTTGGAAACACCTAAAATACAGTGACCCCCTCTCATATCATTAACAAGCCCTGCAATACCAAGATTTGAGCAAAACTAAGAGCCCCTTTATCCAACTGGTCCTGGGGCTTAGTTCACAAACAGGTTCTACTAACACACTGAAGCCTCAGGACCAGTACAATCAAATCAGAATTAATCAAATTACAAAACAATTAAAACAAAACTATATTACCGATTGGAAAACACAAACGCAAGCACAATGCAAAATGCAGTGCTACCTGGCCCTAAATCGGCAGTACACCAAGGTAAACTATCTGAACATGGTGACTGATCAAAACCTCAGGAAAACCTTTAAAAAGTACACATTGTGGTGGAAGTTTTCTATGTTGACCAAGGATAAACAAGAATCACACTCAGAAAACAAAAAATTGTATTTTCTTTCTCTATATTGTCTTAATGCTTGCAAGCAGTGTGCATTTAAGAGAGTCACACACACACCAAAGCACTATATCTCTTTTCAGTGGTATTTATCCTGTGCCACTACCCTTCACAACTAACTGGTCAAAACCAGTTTTTATTACATAACAGACTTGTACCAAAACTCAGAGCATGGTACAAGATATTCGTTATTTCTCAGAGAAGTATGCAGAGATAACACTACAGTTTCCAGGAATTGTACCCTTCGTGGCCCAGGAATTGTACCCTTTCCTGGACAAACCGCAGTTTTGACAAACTGTCATGGTGTCCTTCAGCGGCAGGATGTTTAAATAATGTAATAGTGTCTTTCCCACATTGTTCGAGCAGTCGTCGACGTATTGTAGCAGGGCTGTCCTTTCAGTGATCACGAGGCTATCGAGACTTTAATTAAGCGCCATGTTGTAAATTTTGGGGGATTTACAACATGCCGCTTACTTTAAAATCTTGTACAAACCGCCATTCGTCAGGTTGCACCTTGTCCCAAATTTTGTGGACAGTGAAAATTGAGGTGCGGACGGGTGAGTCAGGACATAGTACAATGACTGCCGCTGTCAGGAGGGAATTAAACACATGGGTTATCCCATCAATGGCCTTTTGTCTGAGTGGGTACTGATGTTTGTGAGGATGGCAATCGGATTGAGGCTTAATTACCACCGGCTGGCAATTTCATATGAGACCTACATCGTATTTGCTTTTTGCCCATAATGTGCCAGGGACAGAAGCTAGCAACGGTGAGATGGTTGTAGCATCTGTCTAGCATGTATCCAAAAGCTCCATAAGGGTTTGTCTAATATCATTATTTTCCACAAGGGCCACAGTACGCAAGACAGGGGCTGAGGTCGCCCAAGGTTTTTTATGAGCCCCCAGCGAAGGGGAGAAATGAACCCGGGAATCTGCAGTGGTTTCCCAATCAATGGCATGTTCACGGGCCTAAATCTAAAAAAAATTCCCCTGGGTCCTTGGCCAAGGACACATGTAGGTATGAATCAGGTATGGAAAACAGGGCTTTCTGTTCTGACAAGCCTGAAACAAGTACTGAAACAGCCGCTTTCATATCGGTCCAATATATGGAGGAGCAATAGAGAGTGTCTTGCACTGTAAAGACACTGTAAATTCATCATCAGGTTCAGGGCTAATATGTGCAGTACACTGCAAATCTGAGGCGGGCATCGACTGAGCTCTCAGTCAAGGGGGAGGCTGCTTCCTGAAACAGAGACCATTGATACACATATAGCAAAGAATCTGTGGGATCCACAGGGGAGGCAAACATGCTACGTAATTTCTTATAAGCATCCCCAATATACATAGTGTAGGTAGGTTCTGAGGTCATGAGGTTACGTCTCAGTTCATTGCCAGTGGGCATGAATTCACGGCAAAACGAGACCAGGTGGTCACCAAAAGTCCTTGATGCATCCTGGATGTCTGTCTTGGTCCATGGTCTGAATACTAGCATGGGTCCTTCGGGCCCTGCCACCTGGACCATGGGTAACTGAAGGGTTGTTGAACTGGAGACCTCACCATCCTCTTTGTCTCCCGTGTGATGGCTCCTGGTGTTGCTCCACATGGAGGTTTGCCACCCCCTGGGGCCTGGGGTTGCTTTCCTCTGGATTGGGACATCTGTACTTGGACAGTGGCTACGTGTCTCCCTCTGCTCTGTGGCTGGGTGGGTTGTTGTACGGTTGGCAGGCCTTGTTAAACCGGGGGAGCCATGGGCTGGGGATGTGGCCAGCCATTGAGGAGTGGATCCGGCTGCAAGAGACTCGGATACAGAGAAGACAGAGAGGACAAGAACGGGTTGTTATGGTTTTCTGTTTTTTCTTCCTTACGGGCCCTGTCCACTAGGCATTTCAAAGACAAATTTCGCCCAGCAAAATGTTGGCCTCCCATTAATTTTCAATTGGGTCATATGACAGCACACGCGGGGCAGTGTGGGATACCTGGTGATGGTAAGCTGCCTTGAGAAGCGCCGAAAGATAGGACTAATCATATTTTATGCAAATATGAGATGAATTTCACTATTCAGGGTTGGGCGACAGCCTATCGGAAACATTGTGTCTGTTCCTCCTGTCTGCATCATCCATTTGAAAAGCGTTATCTACGACCAACACTGATGGAAAATTTATAATTAAGGTGTCTGGATTTCCAGACGTACAATGTATTTTATCCTTGTAACAATACAGGGACACACACATAAAGTAAGTGTCAGGTGTACAATTGTTTGAGGCTGTTGTTGGTGTAACTCAGTGGGTTGAATGCCTCTACACAGCTGCTAGACATCAAACGTTAGCTTTGTAATTACGTTACTAGCTCGTGAACTCGGCTGTAGCCCTGTATTGTCATCTGCCGTGAAGCAGCATTGTCAACACGACAAGCGTCTTCATGTCATTATTCAAGTTTGCAATGGAGATCTTTGTTTAAATCGTTTTGTATTAAATTATTCCCTTCATAAATGTAGACTATAGCGGGAAGTCATTATTTTGGGATAATATTCTCAGTAGAACAACATTTCATTTGGTGTAACATTGTTGTCTAAACACTACAGTAGTTACTACTGAAGCTACTTTCTCCACAAGAAGAATGTGAATTATGATTCATTTGTTAGATTTTCATTCAAATAATTAACAACAAAAGTGGATTGACATCAAACTATATTGCTACATATGAGAACTAGTCAGCTCCCTGCATTTTACAAATTTTTTTGAACAGTTTAAACATACACGCACACAATTGGCCAGCGAAGAGCGAACAAAGCTTTGGCAGGTGAAAATCCAAATGGCAAGTGGACAGGGCCCGTCAGAGTCTGTTTTGAACTTCGGGAGCAGCCAGACCCATGTGAAGCGTTTGTCCAGTCAGCTGCCATGTGTTGTGTTTGTCACGCCCATCCCGCTCGTCGTTTCTGTATAGAACACCAGCAGGTCAAAATCATCTAGTTTACTGTCCACATTAACAACTCAAATTCATACATCTTAACAGTACAGAAAATGCCCTGTTAACAGGTATATTTTGAATGGCTTAAGGCGTTCAGACCATGAAAGCTATTGGTTGGCATCATCATAGCCCTCCTTTGATGACGTATCAGCTCCATCGTAGTTACGTGGGCTCTACATTAAGGTCATGTGGGTTCTACGTTGCGGCCATGTGGGCCTTTGTTTGAGCTACGAAACTGTCACGTCTTGGAAGAGTTCATTTGTGCCGGGTTGGCCAATTTTGAGCAGGTTAAGTATATTCTGTGTTGAAAACTTTTAAAGTTATATCTTAAGTAAGATTTACCACTCTTTAAACATATTCTAACCTGCTCTTGTCCTTAGATATAGGCCTACACAAATGAAATGTGAATGAAACACAGCCACTATATACAGGTCCTTCTCAAGAAATTAGCAAATTGTGATGAAGTTCATTATTTTTCATAATGTAATGATAAAAATTAAACTTTCATATATTTTAGATTCATTGCACACCAACTGAAATATTTCAGGTCATATATTGTTTTAATACTGATGATTTTGGCATACAGCTCATGAAAACCCAAAATTCCTATCTCAAAGAATTAGCATATCATGAAAAGGGTCTCTAAACGAGCTATTAACCTAATCATCTGAATCAACTAATGAACTCTAAACACCTGCAAAAGATTCCAGAAGCTTTTAAAAACTCCCAGCCTGTTTCATTACTCAAAACCGCAATCATGAGTAAAACTGCCGACCTGACTGCTGTCCAGAAGGCCATCATTGACACCCTCAAGCAAGAAGGTAAGACACAGAAAAAAATGTCTGAACAAATAGGCTGTTCCCAGAGTGCTGTATCAAGGCACCTCGGTGGGAAGTCTTTGGGAAGGAAAAACGCTGCAAAACGACAAGAGGTGACCGGACCCTGAGGAAGATTGTGGAGAAGGACCGATTCCAGACCTTGGATGACCTGCGGAAGCAGTACACTGAGTCTGGAGTACAAACATCCAGAGCCACCGTGCACAGGTGTGTGCAGGAAATGGGCTACAGGTGCCGCATTCCCCAGGTCAAGCCACTTTTGAACCAGAAACAGCAGCAGAAGCGCCTGACCTGGGCCACAGAGAAACAGCACAACAAAACAACAACAAATTTTGCATGTCATTCGGAAATCAAGGTGCCAGAGTCTGGAGGAAGACTGGGGAGAAGGAAAGTCCAGTGTCAAGTACCCACAATCAGTGATGGTCTGGGGTGCCATATCAGCTGCTGGTGTTGGTCCACTGTGTTTTATCAAGAGCAGGGTCAATGCAGCTAGCTATCAGGAGATTTTGGAGCATTTCATGCTTCCATCTGCTGAAAAGCTTCATGGAGATGAAGATTTCATTTTTCAGCACGACCTGGCACCTGCTTACAGTGCCAAAACCACTGGTAAATGGTTTACTAACCATGGTATTACTGTGCTCAATTGGCCTGCCAACTCTCCTGACCTGAACCTCATAGAGAATCTGTGGGATATTGTGAAGAGGAAGTTGAGAGATGCAAGACCCAACACTCTGGATGAGCTTAAGGCCATTATCGAAGCATCCTGGGCCTCCATCACACCTCAGCAGTGCCACAGGCTGATTGCCTCCATGCCACGCCGCATTGAAGCAGTCATTTCTGTAAAAGGATTCCCGACCAAGTATTGAGTGCATAACTGAACATAATTATTTGAAGGTTGACTTTTTCTTTTTTTTGTATTACAAATACTTCTTTTATTGGTCAGATGAAATATGCTAATTCTTTGAGAATTTTGGGTTTTCATGAGTTGTATGCCAAAATCATCAGTATTAAAACAATAAATGACCTGAAATATTTAAGTTGGTGTGCAATGAATCTATAATATATTTAAATTATGTTTAAATATTAAAAAATTATAAAATTATAAGTTTAATTTTTATCATTACATTATGGAAAATAATGAACTCTATTACAATATGCTAATTTCTTGAGAAGGACCTGTACAGTTGTGTTCATGTTTTAAAAAGTGTGTAAAGCTCACAATCCTTATAATATATTTTATTTCCATACATGCAAATGCATTGGGAACACTGTACATTCTACTCCGAATCAAAACAAGAAAAAATAATCAAATTTGTACAGAAAGTGAAGAAAAAGAAATGTTATTATAAAAAATAATAGCAGTGTCTGCATTTTTCTTTACAACTCTAAACATTTATAAATTGAAACATGCTTGAAGATGTAGCCTTCCTGTGAATCACTGAACTAATATTTAGTCAAAGTGGGTAGGTGTTTAAAGTGGGCACAAAGCATAAGTAAGTGGTTTGTGCACATTAGCAGTGTACCGACGAACTGTGGACGCACACATGCTCAAACTCAGACAAGCGAACCGAACGTTTCGGATGTTTTTTCATTAAATTATTGCACCCCTAATATGTGATGATGTTTCCAACATATATGCCGATATAGGACATATAAGTTATATACTGTACACATATGGCCATATATTAGATTTCCGTATGGGCTCAGATGGAGTTTCATCTTCTGGGGAGAAATATTAGCCTGTTTAACACCAGACACTTCTCATAGTAACAGAGTGGGTCTGGGCAAGGTTCATTCACAGCACATTTCCAAAGGGGCATCACCAACGGACGCCGCTCAAATGCCTCTCGGCACAATTGGATATATCCATAGATTGGATATATCAGACTTTTGCCGAATCGAGTCGGCAAGACTACGACAACATCTTTTTTTTTTAGATATGAAGGATTGGAGTGTTGTTCTCAGCTCAGTTTTTAACAACGTTAAACGTTCAAATTGCTTAAAACAGATGCGATAGCTGATTCGAACGAGTGATATTCCCGATGTTCCATTCCGGCAGCCATCTTTGTTTTTGTCTGATTCAGTCAATGACAGTATATACTGTAGGAATTTGGGTGATTGAGTCAAAGTTATGGGAATTGTAGTTCTGAGCAGTCTTGGAAGGGGAAGATGTAGTTCTCAGGGAAGAGGAACTGGGGAACGTTATACCTTGATTTGGAAATTCTCCCAGGCTAGAGAAATATGGCCAGCAGCTCAATTTTCAACTCCATACCACCCTGTGTGTAACTGCCTCCCCACTCCGTGGTGCCTGAGTCGATGGCTACATTCCCAACCGACTCCATTTTTATGTATCCTGTTCACTCGGACTATCATATCCACCATCACCAAAATTCAATGGACTCTCTGTTTTGTTCCAGAATTTCACGCAAATGGGAACAGTTCTATAATCTGTCAAGGTATTTAGGTTCCTGTGTTTGTTTCATTTGTTATTTTTTATTGTTTTATGTGTGTTCTGTGCCAGTGGAGAGTATTATCATAGAAACCCCTTTTGACTCCATGCAGTCTGTGTTTTGTTTTGAAAGTGGTTCTGTTGGAATTAAACATACTTATACTTAAAATGTATTCCTTCCTGATTACTCAATTCACTCGATGTGTGACAATGTATATTTTCACAATATTTAAAAGTTATGCTTATATTTACCTGGTCTATTTAAAAAAGTACACTTTGAATGACTGAACCAAAATAAAGTGTAAAAATTCAAAACCAAGATGTTGAATCTATGATTGTGAATATGTTAAAAAAGTTATGGTTTTTCAGGTTGATGTCTGAGGAAGACACATTTTCCCATTGCTCAACTCTCCACAGCCTCTTGTGCGTTGCTGTGGTGAGACATATATGTGCTGAGTGTATATACACTCACCTAAAGGATTATTAGGAACACCCGTTCAATTTCTCCTTAATGCAATGATCTACTCAACCAATCACAAGGCAGTTGCTTCAATGCATTTAGGGGCGTGGTCCTGGTCAAGACAATCTCCTGAACTCCAAACTGAATGTCAGAATGGGAAAGAAAGGTGATTTAAGCAATTTTGAGCGTGGCATCGTTGTTGGTGCCAGACGGGCCGGTCTGAGTATTTCACAATCTGCTCAGTTACTGGGATTTTCAGGCACAACCATTTCTAGGGTTTACAAAGAATGGTGTGAAAAGGTAAAAACATCCAGTATGCGGCAGTCCTGTGGGCGAAAATGCCTTGTTGATGCTAGAGGTCAGAGGAGAATTGGCCGACTGCTTCAAGCTGAAAGAAGAACAACTTTGACTGAAATAACCACCCATTACAACCGAGGTATGCAGCAAAGCATTTGTGAAACCAGAACACGCACAACCTTGAGGCGGATGGGCTACAATCAGTGGTGGGCCGTCAGGGCCTGCAAGGCCTTCTCTGCAGGCCCAAAGATAATCAGAATCAGAAATGTATTTTTGTACTTCTTTAATATATTTTTTCATTAACACTATATATATTTTACAAAGTTAATTTAAATTAGTCTATATTGTGATTTCATTGCTACAGTACGTTCTTTTCAGTTGCCTTGCTTTTAGCGCAGTTCATATTAATGAAAGCTTTTATCCAATAAGAATTTTTCTTCTGTGTTGTCTCCAGGTAGACTAGGGCCTTCAGAATTCCGAGTGAATACCATTTGCTGTTGAAGCCCATCAGGACCATGTTGTTGATTGTCATATTTTTAACCAATCAGATTTCGACTTTACCATGTTGGGTGTGTTCGTTGACCAAGTAAAGCGTTTCTGCAGGCCTTATGTCAGCATTGTTTCTGTTGCTGGTAGGAGGGGCAGTTCAAAAAAGTTCAGCAATTTTTTTTTTTTATTTGCCGTCCGAACAAGAACTAGCTTAGGTCTCCCTTCTCATTTCTTTAAACTTTCAATTTTTAGATTGTTAGATTTTTTACTTTTAGCAGAATGGCAGATGGAGGTGAAGAAGTAGCTTTGGTGGCGAATATAGGACTGGGCAGGATCGACTCTCAGCACTGGGCAATATCTTTTATTGGAACTTAACGCAAAGATGTGCTGTACAACCGCTTAATAGAAGTCTTTTTAAAAGAGAAAGGAGGATGGACTTCATTTTCAAATAATGAGCAGCTTTGGTGAGTTTAATGGATTTGTATATATTTTTACTAGCAGGGCCGTAACTAGGGATGGGCCGATACTGATAAAAGTACATTTAAGTACAGGAACGAATGAAGGATGCAATTCGGTGCATGCTGTAACTGTAGAAAACGGCACGAGGAACGCCCCGGACCTAACCTCTAAAAGCCACCTTCAGCGAGGAAAGACAAATGTCGGTAGTTTGCAAAACTTCTGGGTGAACAAAATAGTGGTATTTCTGAGTTCTGACATACTAACGTTAAGAAATGTAACTTCAAGGAAATGTGATGTAGCCAATTTATATTTTGCTCAACAGATTACATTGATAGTGCAGCTATAATTGTGTACCGATTATAATAAAACAATAAAATACCTTAACCGAATAATATGATTAGATAATTATCCCTGTTTTGGAGAATGTCACTTCAAACAGACATTCTCATCTTACACAAAACTTCTGCAATGCTTAGTTAGGGCAAATTCGAACACAAACGTCTATTGCGTTCGCGTTTACAAACGTGTTTATCTCACTTCATTAGGGAAGGAGACGTAAACCATTGACATCTAATAAATATTACACATTCTTGACCTGCAATGTAAATTATGTTCTTCTGGATATGTAGGAATATTTACTTTTCTATATTTGATTTGCCCTATCAACATCTAAGAAATAGCAGATTTTAGCTTGATAAAATTGACATTTGGCATAGTTCTTAAAAGTACTCCTGTCGGTACTTGTATCAGCAAGTACCCAAAATGAAATACTCTGTACTTTTACTTGTTCCATAAAAAGTGGTATTGGCCCATCCATTGCCTTAAAGGTTCTTAACGGGGCTTAGTGCATGTAGCCTACTGTATTTGTATTCAAGCAGGGGGAGATAAACAGACACACTTCATTCTGGCGCCAGGCCTGTTAATACTTGTTAATTATTACTGCTTGCTTGTTTTAGATCACTACTGGTGTGAAGCGTGTTCAGATCGTATATATATATAATGTCTATGGTTCAGATTCAGTGCTCTTAGTGGGCTGTGCCTTTGAGTGTGTGTGGTGTAGTTGGGAGTAAAAGGATACAATTAATGTGCACTTATGAAGTTGAAGCATTAATAATTAATGTATTGCCTTTTCTCCCGTTGCAATAGTCTGGGTTAAGAACGGAGAAATGCTTAATAAATGCCTATAGAGGATTTATAGAATAGTCGTGGTTGATATTTCCTATCTAACCATCTGAACTCACAAATGATCATTTATCCGTGTGTAAACAGCTACGGAAAGAAATACTACAGCGACCCGGGAAACTAACGCGTTGCCCGCGAGTCA
>JACXGM010003346.1:0-42247 GCA_016801145.1 Umbra pygmaea
CTGTCTGTCTGTCTGTCTGTCTGTCTGTCTGTCTGTCTGTCTGTCTGTCTGACTGTCTGTCTGTCTGACTGTCTGTCTGACTGTCTGTCTGTGTCTGTCTGTCTTTGTGTCTGTCTGTCAGAGCAACATTACCAGATGGGCTCAAAGCTGAGGTACAAACGGGTGACAAATTCAAGGAAAAAACCCTGAATCAATGAGTGGAGGATCATAATGAATACAGATGCTGTACGGGGCATTTCAGGCATGGTTTGGGTCCAATTGTCCTACTACTAGGGAGTTTTTCCTAGCCACTGTGCATCACTTGTGTTGCTTGCTTTTGGGCGTCTCGGGCCGGGTGTCTGTCAAAGCACTTTGTGACAACTGCTGTTGTAAAAGGGCTTTATAAATAAATTTGATTGATTGATTGATTGATTGTCCCCTTAGAGGGAGGAGTCACTGAAGGAGTGATCACCTTTATCCCATGGTGAAACATTTCTATCCTGATGGGAGTGGTCTCTTCCTGGATGACAATGCCCACATCCACCGGGCACAAGGGGCTCTCAGAATGTTTTATTTATTAACTTTTACTTATACAGGGAGGACAAACTGAGACCAGAGTCTCTTTTACAGTTGTGCTCTGTGATACAACAATATAAAAATAGTATAAAAACAGTAGCCAAGGAACTGAAACAGAATACTTAAATAACTGGATGTAGAAAAAGGAAATCCAAGCCACTCTTTTTCAAAATGATTACATAGCCATTTTTTTATTTTACTGGCTATTTCATAATGTATGTTTTTAAAAGAACACATGAAGAAGCAACCCACACTTAGCAGTACAGACAGCCTTCTTCACAGTGTGCTTAATAACTTACTTAAATAACTGGAATTAACAGTAAAAAACACAATAGGGACATTCACAGTTATCAATAAAAATGTAGTGTAAAAGACATTTAGCTTAAGGTTGCTCTGTATATCATTTCATAAGTATGAGGCACGGTATTCAAACACAGTTTTACCTCACCTAGAGTAAACCGTCTAGTAATAAAAAGCCCTGAGCAAGAGTCTGATATATATTTGACCACTGAATGTTTTTCATTTTAATAACTAGGTAGTTTCTGTAATACAGCCTTATAAACAAACATCAGCCAATTAATGGTTTGATGAATATGAATATGATGTGAATCATATACCAGTATTATATCTTTAGGCCCCCTTTGAGGTCAGGAACAACTTGGAGTTTGGGGGTCAGAGGCATTACATTTTACTGTTGAAACATATGAGCAGTTTCCCTCTATATACATTATGAAATTAAAGAAGTTAGCTGTTACAGGATGTCATGGCTTAGAGGTCCAATATCAATAGTCAAAACATGCTGCCTCTTCTTGTTTGTGGGTCAATGTGTCTGCCCACATCAGAGGTCACACATTAAGTGTTAAACAACCAATTGAAACCCTGCACAGCCCAACCCCCACAGGAAATCTAGAAGGCCTATAAATGTCATGAGTGATGTTTCAAGGAAAGGACCAGGCCTCTAACTCAGAAGCCTGATCGAACATCTCCACTGATCCAGGAAGATGGACTATGACATTATTAACCTAGCTACATCTATATGAGTATATATATATGTATATATATGTATATATTAAAGAGACAACTCTTGTAAAATGAACTAATCACATAATTGATCCATGGGACATGATGATGAAAGCAAAAATGATAAGCTTACAGAATTGTTCCTCAACACTGGCAGGCAAATGTCAGGGCATGTGTGTGGTGTTTTCATGTGTAGCTGATATATTGGAATGCATATATTGACTTCTGTTCTGCCTAATTGTTATTCAAAATGAGTTGCCTCAATGATTTAGTTAGTGAGATGATCGATAAATTGATTAACAAAATAAAGGACCAGACACTGAGTCCTAACTGATAACAATGATTTGAAAAGTTGGGCCAGAATAAACCTTGTTTCCTCGACAAAAGCCTGTGGTGGCTCAGTGATTTAGGGGTCAGACTTATAACTGGAAAGTTGCTGGTTCAATTCCTGAGTGGGCCAAATGTTGTGGTGCCATTGAGCAAGGCACCTTACCATAAATTGCTCTTTGGGATGGTCCTGTTGTTATTGTAAGACACTCCGGAAAGGAGTGTCAGCTCAATTACCAAAATGTGTGGTTCTGGAGTACTTAACAACCCATCATTTTCTTAGTTTTTATATGAGAGGGCTGGGCAGTCCGAGGTGTCCATCGGGCAATCATGAGAGCAAGATCTCAGAGACTTTCGCAGAAGGGACGATCGTTGGCAGCAGGTTTGGAAGAAGCTTCAGTTAGGAACAATGCTCAGCTACCGTAGCTGAAGGGGCTGTGGTGCCAATACAACCCCGTTGAACTCTGGGAGATTCTGGAGCAGCGCCGAAGGCAGTTTTCCAATGCCATCCACGAAACACATAATGATTATCCAATAGGGTTTCAGACCCTTGTAGGCTCTATGCCAATGTCCTCTGGCATTTATGGTGCCCAGTTGCCCTACAGGCAATTTGTATGTGTGTTTCCTGTATTTGGACCTGTATCTATTTCTGTTTAAACAGGCAGGTGGATCTTTACAGGCTGAATGAATCCTTTGAAAATGGGTGAGTATCCATGACCACTAGGTAAAATAACATAATTCTCATTACGTATTAAGGTTGCATTAAACATTTAAAAATGTACATAATATTATTAAAGCTTTACCTGAATTTTACTTTTAGACCTATTTATTATGGCAATGATACATGTTCCTGTCAAAGCAAAAGTGTTGGAGGTAATTTCTGTGTACTTAAAATGTTCATTGGGGTTACAGGGCACGCTGTTAAAAAAGAAATGCAATGGAATTGAACCCCTTGATACAGGTTCGTTGTTTGGAGTGGAAAGGCCTTCACACACTGTCCTCCTCAAGGGGTTGATTTAGCGGCTGCTGTCATACACCATCCTATAATTAGCTTCAGACCCCACAGTTACAAAAACTCTGTTAGAAGGCCTGCCACATCCCATCGTAATTATTCATCCCATCTACCTGCAAACATACCAGGGGCCAAGGTGTCTTTAGGCCAGTTATGTATCATTAGCAGATGTTGTAAACACTGAGATTAATGAGAGAGTCACTGGTGGTAAACCGCTGCCCTGACTTGGTCGCTTGGATTAATCTGTGGATGGATAGGAGCCTGGAGCTGTCACTCAGCTTTTCCCCAGGAGGATAAGTGCAGTGACGGATACCCCAGCAATGGAACCCCTCCAATGAAAAGTACCCACCATGCCTCCACCTCTGTCTTCTTATATGTGAAGCACCTGTAACATTTGGCTGAAGGTAGACGTTTCCTGACTGCATCGGTTAGTCAACAACGGCAGGGTGTGGTAGGGTGTCGCTGCATTTTAAGCTCCCCCACAACGTTTTGTATTTTTAATAACAGAACTGTCTTTTGCTACCATAAAACACTGTAGATAAAAGGCCCTTGCTAATGAGACATGAGACAGACTCCACCCACCCTGACCTTCAACCTTCAATACCAAGGTGACAATCTCCATTTTTAGCAGATGGGTGAGTGATACTTTTAGCTATTTGGCCTCTAGAGGGCGCAGGTTCTGCAGAGGCAGCAGTGAGGAAACATGCTTTGATGGGCCAAAGGATTGCAGGGATGGAAAAACTGACTGTGACCAAGGAGGCGTGTCAGGGATCTGTAATGGGACAATATAACACCACTTCACCCACACATACACTTGGCCCATTGGTCAGTTAGGCGTAACGTGTTGCAGTGCATTATGGGTCCAGCTGGTTGGTGACTGTACTGCAGAGGGTTGATAAGGAATAAAGCAAGGTGCTTTACACAGGCCCTGATTTGGTGTATACGGTCACTTGTTGTAGATGAGAAAGGTGATAAAATAACCGTTTTACTTTTATTTCTGTACAATATTTTTATGCCATTTAAATGAGAAGTCTTGTGAGTCTGTGTTCAATCATAAAAAAGTAGATTTGAATTCTCCCATCTTATATTTTATTGACAAAGCAATAAAATAACCCTTCTTCTAACTTTCTATGTTATTGTTTTTGGAAGAATTAACGAGAGACTTTTTATTTATTTTTGGCAAACCCGTACATCTTTATACAGGTATCACAGCTTTATTCACATTTGATCCAATCTTGGGATCTCATTCTGCACCTTTTCATGTATTTCCTGCCCAGTTATTTCTCTTGTCCTGGCAGGGTACTTACACGGACTGCTGAGATGACAGTAAAGTACTGCAGTGGGCATCGGGCCCTCGCCGTTATTTGGGCCTTCAGTGACATTGTTTGATGTCTTTGGCTTGGAGCTGTAACAGTAAATCATTTTGTCTGTTTTCAGTCCTCTTACACCTTTGCTTCTTACCGTAGGAAAAAGCAGAGTTTCATCTCTCAGAGGCCTGCTTGCTTACATGTGAAAATCAGATCTTGGATTAATATTTAACCTATTACAAGTCCTCGTGAAATCAGATTTTTAATTACAGCACATTTACCATAAACTTGTAAACCTTTTTTTCAAATATTTTTTTAAATTAGTGTTGACAATAGAAAATGCAACTTATATTTTGACCCCCCGTATATCTCCCTCCCACACAACAGAGCATCCCTCCCACCAAACATGACCCCCCTAAGCCCCCCCTACCAATAACATCGAAACTTTAAGTATGCATACTTATTGTGAATATGCTGAGGTCACATCTCCGGCCAAATTAGAATCTGGAGTTTCCTTTTATGGCTCAGACAGTTTAGGGATGCTACTGCACTAAAAAATTACTGTAAATTAGTTTCACGGCAAGGGCTGCAGGGCATATTGTTTGTATTTATAATTCCTTACTGCATGCTTACAAATTTGAATTCCTGTTATAAACTGCCCAGTACAGTAATTAAGAAGCTCTATCATCTGTCTTTTGTTATCAGAGAATCTGCCTCAGTTTGGGAAAAAGGTTAAACCACCTATTTTACAAGGAACATACCAACCCACAGAGCAAAATATTTGGAAAGACATCTTTACAACGTCTATTCAACTTCAGTTGCTTAGAGGGAAATACCAGCTAGGCAATACGGATCACAGCAGAATAACCGAAGACATGTGGAAACCCAAAAGCAACACATATTTCAACGCTTTCAGCAAAAGGAAGCTGGTGGCCATGTTGTCGTCTGACCGCCATTTTCACAAGCCCGTTTGGGGTAAGAGATGGACCAATGATCAAGGACAGCGGATTTGAAGTGAGACGTCGAGTTAAGCAGATAAAGCTTGTTTTGACAGAGTTGTTATAAAAATGGGGAAGTCATTTCATCTTTGTGTTAGTCGAGAATTTGCCATTTTGGCAGAGGACTTTGAGAGGTGTAACTTTTTCCAGCTTTTCTGCTGAGTCATCGATATGCCTCCCTACAGAAAGAAATGGAGTTGTGACATATACGATTATAAAATAAACAACACAGACATACAAACAGTCAACCAAATTCTAAATTTAACATGTCAAGTATTATTTGAATGTTTTGTGGGCAAAAAAATTCCTCTCTAAAATGTGCAGTTTTGTCACACAACACAAGGCCAGATGTCTCAAGTTTATACGGAGCATGCGATTCGCATGCTAATTGCAGAAATGCCCAACAGAGCTGTTGCCAGGCAATTTAATATTAATTTCTCTCCCATAAACTGCCTCCACTTTAATTTGAGAGAATTTGCCGGTACATCCAAACTGCCTCACAATGGCAGACCAGGCGTAACCACATCGGCCAAGACCTTCAGCTCAGAATAGACACCTCAAGTCTGATGAAACTCTGGGTCTTTCACAAATGAAAATAGTTCATTATTTTATTCATACAATTTGTGTTCTACATTGGTAACACATTTTAGTATTAATTTGTTTTACTATTTAATGTGTGCACTTCAAAAATAAATCTGTAAAAAATGTACTGGCAAACAATTCCCAGTAAAATGTCCATTATTTTACAGAAAGTTCCTTTAAAGAACAACAGATAATAATGTATGAACGCAGTGATTGTCTGTTAATAAATGGAAACTAACACTCTGGAGTGATTATTACTCTATTAACAGACTATTACTGTGTTTATACACTATATTATCTTTTGCCATTATGGAGGAACTCTGTAAAATACCAAAGAAAATACCAGTACTTTCTTTTTAAAGAAATGTTTAACCTTGCTCAGGTGCAAATGTTCTGCTGAAGAATTGGTCTGAATTTAACACACTGATCAAAATAATATATCATTTCCTGGTCTCTGACCGATTAAACCTACCAAAAACATCAGTCAAATAAAAGCTTAGCTATCTGATTTACTGCAATGTATCTAAACTGTTGGCAGTATTTACTGTATATCAGACACCACATTAAACCATAGATTGGAAAATAACAGTTAGAGGCCCACACTCCTAAGGAGATAGTTGAAAGGTGTATCATTACCGTATATTTTACATGTCAGGGTATTTTCTCTTGAACAGTGGACATCAGTGAAGCACATCTCTAGTACTGGTATCTGCCCTATACCAAAACCAAAAGTGTGCTTTCTCCTTTGCTGTACATGTTGAACACTAATGACTGTGAAAGCACCTACCATTTCAGATACCTAAATGGAGCTGGCAGATGGCACAGCGCTGCCCCATATTCTCCCAGATGAGGAGCACGGCCTAGTCTTGGACAGCTTATCTAAGCACTGGGATGACTCTCAATTTTATGCTGGACTATGCATATTGGTTATCGAAGATCAGCCAGTATAATATCATACATACCCCAAAATATGCTTCCTCAAAACTAAGTTTGAAACATGTCAATAAGGTAAGAAAATGTATCTTATTACAAGACAGATTTTTTAAACACAAGCTAATTATTCTAATTAAGACGAAGTAAGACTATGGTTTTAAGATTTTTATGTAAACGATAAAATCAAACTCTTGAAGTTAAATTCAACTATGTAACTTCTTTTCAGTATGTTCCGTCTAAATTAGTCTACGTACTGTAGCTTGCAGTGTTGTAGTACTCGAGACCGGTCTTGGACCACTTTTTGATGGTCTCGGTCTCGTCTCGGTCTCGACCGCATTTGTACTCGGTCTTGTCTCGGTCTCGGACATTGAGGACTCTGGACGTTTTTTCAAGACCAGTCAAGAACATAACTGTGGAAATATCACTAAATTGCCAGTATATTTTCTATTTTTTTGTTAACATCCTTTCTTTTATTGGATGTAAAAGGTACTGATTCAAATCCAAGCAATAACGTGACTCATGGCTAATTATGTATTTTTGTTACCGCTGTCACCCATCCCCGCCACCTTTTACTCGCACTCCCAAGAAAGTGAGCTGTTATTTGTCCCCGAGCGGGAGAAGATGTCTGCAAAATCTTCAGTAATACAATTCGGCTACAAAAATCATAAAGAATATATTTGTAAAAAAACATCCAGAAGAAAGCATACAGCTTCTTGTATACTGCAGTGCTTGATTTCAGAGATGGTGGGGACTACTTCAAACTTTTATCGTCACTTAGAAAGGAAGCACAGAGAAAGGTAATGTGTAAGAGTGACGTTATTTAGCAAAGCTGGCTAGCTAACGTTAGCGACCTGCCTCGGATGGGGATTGAAAACCAGTTCCACTGGAGAACCGGTTGTAACAGAGCCATACACACATCTTTACATACGGCTCTGGGTTCTAAGTTTTATGAACCATCGATATTGTATGCCCTCGACGTTAACGAGTCCTCTTATCGATGCTCCTGCTCCAAAGTGAATTTTTGTCCCACCATAGTCTTATTTGATCGATGAGTAATGTAGACAAACTGCTGCGCGTGTGTAGCTAATGCATCGACCAATTAGCTAATGTCAGCTGCATACAGCTCCCGAAATTAAAGCTACGCGCGGAGGTGACACTCCCTCGTTTGGGTGAGACAACTAACCTAGAGATATGATCAGATAGTGGAGACTGAGTAATGCACCTCAACTTATATAAGAAATTATTAAATTAAATAGGTTATTGTACGGCACGTTACTTTCAGAGAGCTAATTCTTAAGTTCCAATTTACAGTTGCAGATCAAATATATTACTTTTTACCAGCACACACTCTCTGGCTCATACCATATCAATCATTTAACTTCCTTGTTTACCTATTTGAAAAATGTGATGGCCAAAATACCATTGATTTATATAGTGTTTACTTTTTGATGAAACTGCTCCCAAATAAATCAATTTTGTACTTTATAAATCACATGCAGTAAGGCCAAATAACTTTCTGACCTGTTTGTATTAGATATCTTTTGTTGCTTTGATTACACATAAAAGCTATAAAAGACTTATTACAATAGTTGTTCCTAAACATCAACATTTCACATAGAATTACTGTATTCATTACAATACACAGCTTTTCTGTATTTTAAATGTTGAATGTTTGGCATTTTTTTCACACATTTAGCTATGTGGTTTTAATAAAAAAGGATTGTTGTTGGTTTAAAAACCACATAACTTTATGTATTGTTGATAAAAGGTGGAGAAAAGTGAAGACTTTAGTGATGAATCATGAAAAATTATTTTACATTCTGTACTAAATGATGGAAGTTACCCAGGAGTATTGAATAATGATGGTTAAGTTTATTTCAGCTTTCAGTGTTTAATATCTGTGTTTTTATGTGAATGTGGATCTTTCAGATCATTTTGAGAAGCTCTTTTGATCATGTTTCACATTTTATTGTGTCATGTAGTGTGGGGCGCTGGTCTTGGTCTTGACTCGGTCTCGCCCTCCCGCGGTCTTGGTCTCGGCTTGGTCTTGGCCCCTAAAATCTTGGTCTTGTCTCGGTCTTGATACACTCTGGTCTTGGTCTTGTTTTGGTCTCGGGTTAGTTGGTCTTGACTACAACACTGGTAGCTTGTTTTCAGATTGTTACTACATACAAGTCCTTATCACCACATGCTTATTTGTACCTGACCATTTTTGTCTGATTTAATTTATTTTTGTAAAGTTATTTTTTAAGAAATCATTTTGGCAGTGGCATTGGTATCAATATTCATGTTGCAACGTAGCCTATATACAAAATGTATGAATACTATCTGCCTTACAAGTACAGTAAAACAGTTCCAAGCTGTGGTATACTGGACATAGCCTTGCTGCTTTAACATCCTGTATAACAGGCATGGTGTTCAGAGATTGTGAACGATTCTAATTCCATTACTGAATACTTTACAATAAAAATGAGGCAGGTCTGGGGTTGGTATATTGCCAATATACCATGGCCAAGGGCTGTGAGAAAGTGTTTTTGTGCATGTTTGAGTGTGTAATTCATCAGAAGTTGGTTGTTGTCTATTTGCCACAGCCTTCTCCATATATGGAAATGTCTATGTTAGCCTCACCCCTTCTGACATATGTTGGTATAAAAAGTGTTGCTTTGGTGTTATGTCCTTCTGTCCAATACACGTAATATCTAAATAACATCTCTGTAAGGTAAGTTTAATTTTCATGTAAAATTTTCCATGTAGAAAAACCTATCAATAACGAACATGACCTAAACAAACTATGAAAGAATTCTTCCAAAATACAATAAAGTTGTAGAGATCTGGATTCTCAAAAACAGTTCAAAGAGGATAGCGATTATTTGAATGGACTGAGTACAGTTATCATTGTTGCATACTACAGAGAAATTGACAAATAGACAAACTATGTTAATATTTCATTTATTTAGTAAAATAAAAAATTTGTCGATGTACACTCAAGGACACTTTGGCATTGTATCCAGCAATAACTCAAACAATGATCCACTCAAAAATATTTTTTTTGCATTTTGCTACTATAAAAAAGATTTTAAGATGACTTCCTTAAATAGCAAAATATATACAATAATTGTGATGCAGTGTTCATTGCTTAAATTCAGATCTAAAGCCAAGATAGTTGTGTGGATCAATAACGTATGATGTTCAATGTCCCTAGTTCTATACTCTGAGCCTGGAAAGCTAGACATTTTTTTAATTCACTTAACATTTGTTTTACAATAAAATATATTTTGCACTTTCAAAGTGTTTGGTATATGTGGTAAAAAACAAAAGGTAAAAATCCAAATACACTCCTATTTAATTCCAGGTTGTCACTACAAAATGTGGAAATGTCCACCGGGTAAATACTCATGCAAGGCACTGTGACATCAGCTAGAAGTTGTTTGTCTCTGCATTGAGGGTCAGATGGCTCAGTGGTTAGGGAGACGGACTACATCTCTGAATGTTGTCGGTTCGATTCCTGGCTGTGCCAAATGTCATTGTGTACTTGGGCAAGGCACTTCACCCTATGTTGCGCCAGGGAGAATGTCCCGGTACATACTGTAATTTGCTCTCGATGAGAGCTTCTGCTAAACGACAAAAATCTTAGGGGGGATTGGTAGTTTATTTCTAATCTACAAAACCACTCTGTATAGCTTAAGACAATGTAAATGTTTTAGGCTACCCTCTCTGTTTGCTATAAGGTTACCTACTCATTCTAAACAACACTGTAGTTTACATTTTAACATCTCTTACTCAAGAAGATCTAATAATAAGTTTCCCCATGAACATCAAAAGCGGGGGAAAACATTGTTTACTGTTTTTCTGTTCCACCTGTTAGTTTAAGATGCTGACTTAGTGATTTCTATATATAATCTGTTCCAACTCAGACCTTTATTTTGCATCAAATTTGTATTGTCAATTTCGTAACAAGTTGTGTAACCTTTGCCTGTGTAGGTGTTGGTATGAAATTGTGTAATTCTACTCATCTGAGTCATTAGTTGCATATTTTTTCAAGTGTTTTTAAAATGCCTCTCTCAAAGTATTGTTTCACACTGATGATGGCATTCTTTTTAGCCAGAGCAAAATCCCTCATTAAGGTTTTATGCTTTTGCATTAATTCCTGATATACAGGACAGTTGGTCTTCAGGACACCTAATCATGATGTAAAGGCTTTGTAGATTTTAATCAACTAGTGTTTTTAGTAGACACATTTCCAAAAATTTCGCTTCGGATTCAGAACAACTGCCACTCTCCGGTTGAGCTGCGGAAGACGGTGAGGCCTGGAAATTAATTACCAGAAAATGGCTATCCAACAACATATGTTAATGGATTTTTAGCTCTCTGTGTGCTTAATGTAATTATGAATATGCATGTTGTCAACAGCAAGATATGTGATTCACTGAAATTTGTACAAACTAACAAACAAACACACAGAAACCATTCCATTGTCTCCTCTCTGATTTCATGGAGTGATTTGATGATATGAGGCATATAGCGTCACATATAAGTTAGAATATCGTACCGGTATTTTAGGGGCCCATCTTGGCTCGATGGAGCCACTTTTACACACATCCCAGAATGAATTTTTAAAACTCAATGAATCAGGAGCTGCTGGTATAAGGTACTAGTAAATATTGATTTCCTCTACGTTAACTGTAAAGAAATGTTTAAATAGAATGTGGGATTTAGCAATGCCTGTACAGAATGGGATGTCAATTCAATTTCATCTGGGGCATTTGTTCACAAGCTGTCCTTCAATAACTTACCCAAATGAATTAAACAAATGTAATTTATGTTGATTGCTTTTGCCAGCAACGCAACTTGATGGCTTTGCCCAGCAAATTCATATTTAAAAATACTCATTACTATAATTTGTCGTGTCAATCTTTTCTCCTCCCAGCACACGCCATGATGGTCGACCTCCTCTTCTTCATCCCCTTCCTCCCAGTGTTTCACTGCTGCCACACAGGCTTTTTCACGGACTGCCAGAAGGCTCCGTTCGTCCCTGGACACAACCTGGCTGGAGAAGGCTTTGACATCGTTAAGATGCAAACCACCGGTGCCTTCGTGGTGGATGTGAGCAACTTCATGGTCGGCGGCAACGACGGCAACTGTACCCTCTGTACCAACGCCCTGATGAACAACACAGTCCAAAAGTTACCGCTCTCAGTGCTGGACTGGCGGACCAAGGTGATGTGCCGACGGAGCCTCAGCAGCAAAATATACGATTCAAGTACCTCAGTGATGAAGGAGACCACCAACGCTGCTAGCATCAGCTGGAAGGTGGGCCTGGGCTTCAAAGGCATCGCTGGGGTCTCAGTTGGAGGCACCCACTCCAAGACTGCAAAATTCGCCAAAGGACACACCACCAAAGACAAATTCTCTTTCACCAGCCATGAATTCAAGTGCAAATATTACACGTGAGTCACAATTTAGATTACAGTGCCGTGGGATGTAAACTTGGGTTGAGCAAAGCAACAAAAAAAAGTCAACAAATTGTTCTGCCTAATGTCAAAATACATGTTGTTGAAACTTTTCGTTCATCATACCTCCCTCTCCATATTCAGCTTTCCGGCTCCGAAACGACCCACCCCTGAGTCAGGAGTTTGAAGAGTCCCTCAAGAACCTTCCCAGCACGTACACCCACAAAAAAGACCCGGCTTACCTCCACTTCATCTCTGTCTACGGCACCCATTTCATCCGTAGGGTTCACCTGGGGGGAAAGGTGCACTCCACCACGGCTGTACGCACCTGCCAGGTGGCCATGACCGGCATGTCACTCCACTCTGTCAGCAACTGTCTCGGCGTGGAAGCCAGCGGAACCATCATGGGCATCACCCTGAGTGCCGAGACCAAGTTCTGCAAGGACCAGAGCAAGAAACTGAAGACGGGCCAAACCTTCGGAGCAACCTTCTCGGACCGTGTCACCGACATTCAGGGTGGCAACGGGGAGGTGTCTGACATCCTCTTCAACCCTGACAAGAAGTCTGGCTACGAAACCTGGCTGAAGTCCTTGAAGCAGGCTCCTGGGGTTGTCTCGTACCAACTTAGTTCCCTTCACTTCTTGGTTACTGACAACAACGTCCTTAGGGAGAACCTGCGCAATGCCATCAGAGACTACGTGATGAATTACAGTGTGTCCATCTCCTGCCCGTCTGCTTGCAAGACCGGCGCTCGCGACAAAAACTGCGTCTGTAAGTGTAGCGGCCACAGCAATGTCGACTCCAACTGCTGCCCCAGCAAACCGGGTGTGGCCCGGATGAATGTTACCGTGGTACGAGCCACAGGGCTCTGGGGGGACTACTTCAGTAAAACGGATGGCTACGTCAAGGTCTTCTACGGGAATCAAGGTAGCTCCACTCCTGTGATCTGGGACAATGATTTTCCCACCTGGAACTACTTGGTCCAGTACGGAACGGTAGATTTGGCGAGTAGAACGTGAGTTTTATTTTTTCTACGTTTTTGCGAAATGGTCAGATTTGTCCCCAGTGATTTTCATTTCATCTGTCTAGATGTGGCGAATTAAATATTTTCGATGTTTTTTATACGTTTTTATTGAACACAGGAAAAATACATATAATCAATTTCTGGAAAAATACATTATTATTTTGCATTGCTTTCTAGTTGTAAATTGTCAAATGTTGATTTTGCTTTGCAAATATGTCTATATTTTAGTTTTCAACAATCTGAAATAGTGCTGATTGAAGGGGTAAATGTTAATGGTGTTTTGGGATCTATGTTTTTTATAATCACATGTGATCTTCAGTGTGGTTTTCAGTCATGTTCCCCTGTAAGAACTTGTTGAAGTGAAAGAACATTATGTCAGCATTGTAAATATATTCTTCATGGTTCTTTTAAAGAATGGTTATTTTAATGAATATTCATGTTCCCTGACAGAAACTTACGTTTTGAGGTGTGGGACCGTGACAACAGATGGAACGACGACCTGCTGGGATCGGCCTCCATAGTCCCTCAATTCGGTGTGAATGTCGGCAAAAGTTTCAGGCTGAAAAACGGCATACTTTACATCAGTCTGTCTGTGGTCTGCGGCCCAAGCCTTAAAGGGGCCTTGTGCAATCAGTACGCCCCCTCGCCCGGATCGCAGGGCAGGCTCACTTACACCCGTGAATGGGACAGAGAAGAAGACAAGCACCCCATCCTCCAACGGTCTCAGATGACCGAAAACAGGACGTTTCTGTGAACAGTGCCAATTGTTGAATGACAAACTTAATATCATAATAATATATGCCTTTTATTTTGTCTAAATAATTGCATACATTTCAGAATGTATATGTCTTTGGGAATACTACCAGCAAAGCTAAATAATCATTTTATAATCTGAGTTATATACAGAGGAGTATATACTGTAGGAGTATTTTCCCATATTTACTCCTGGTGGAGATTAGGGCCATGCCTGATCCTCTCTCGTCATCTGTTTTGGGGCTAAAGGTAAAAAAGTAAATAGGGCAACCAATTAGCTGGTGGTGACATTGTCTTTCATTTCCAAGGTGATTTAATTTCAATAGTTTATAAATTATTACCTGCTCATGTAGCGTAAATGAAGAGCAAGCAGGTGCAGTGCCAACAAAATAATTTAATTCAAAGGACTTGCAGATAATACTGAATACAGCAGGTAAGCATACAGAAAATACGTCAACTTAAGACAATATCCGACAAGGATGAGAATACAGGTCAGGTATAAATACACAATAGATGAGCGTAAATGAAAAGCACCTGCGTGCATAACGAGCATAGAAATAGCAAGTGCTCTTGACTAACTGAAACAGGTGCCTGGTACTACAGGCTACACAATAGGTTTAATATAAAACATGATAGATGCTAAACACATCCCTTAACTAAAGACCTGTCCTGCAAATGTTGTGTGTAAAAGGCACAAATAAACTAAAAACACAAGTCCATCAGTCCCGCTGGAAAAGAGCGTCATAATCCAAAACCAGTCCTCACCTGGATAGTCTCCCCTAGAACTTCGGGGAAGAGGAGCGCCGAACAAGTCCAGAAGTTGGGGTGGTCGTTACAGCTCAAGGGCTTAAGTTGCCTTTATATTATTGTTGTGTTTCTTACTGTCAACTAAATTTAAATTAAGTTGACAAATGTCCTCTCTTTTTTTACATCTGTTACATCACATTTGTCAGGGTTGTACTATTTTTTTTTTTAGGAACACAGATGCTCTTTTGCTGTTTCTTAGATGAAGCTGGTGAGTTCTATGTGTGTGGTCAAAATGGCTTCCTACTACATTTACCCTGCAAAAGAATCCAGTGTAGTGGTGCACTATATACACTCTAGAAAACAAATGGTGCTAAATAGCAAAAACAAAGTGGTTCATTGGCTTGTAATCATAGGGGAACCACTTTAAGTGCTATATAGCACCTATCTTTAAAAATGGTGCTATGTAGAAACATAAGAGCTGCCATATAGCACCTTAAGCACCCCAAAGAACCGCTGAAGAACTGCTGAAGAACCAAACTGGGCTTGACAGGTTCTTTAAATGATAGTGGTGCTACATAGCACCATAACCACCGCAAAGAACCCCTGAAGAACTGCTGAAAAACCATTTGTTTTTAGAGTGTATCAAAAGGACTCTGGGCAAACATTGTGCACTATATAGGAAATAGGGTACCATTTAGTTCACATCTGCATTAGATTAATGTAAGAGGAACAAGACAACCGTCCTGAACTGACCTGGCAATTTGGCAACAGCAGAGAAGACAAATGGGCCGGGTACCTACACGTCCCTTACGTTTAGCATTTAATTTGTTATTCTTTCTTTCTGAATAAATTGGGAGTGAACATCGTGTCAGTGGTTATTTTGTTAATGATACCTATAGGACATGTCCTTACTTGGAACCAGTAAATGAACTGACTTTCTAGTAAACCATGTATTGTAGTCTAATACTCACTAGCATTCATATTCTTTAAATATATGCTTTAGCTTACAGTCCATTGAATTTGGCCTGGTTTTGTGAGGACTGTTGAGAACATGGAAATGGAATGTATAGAAAGGTAATTTCAATACATATCAATGTAGAAGAATGGTCAGAGCGGCTGACATTTTTATGTGTACCATTCCATTGCAAAGATCTAGCGGCCTACTTCCGCATTAAATCGATTTGCGTGTTGTCACCATGACTTCTAACAACAATCGCTATTTTGTTGTGTACTAATCGAATGACCACGCCAAGAAGTTCAATGGCCTTTCTATCCATTCTATTTCTATGGTTGAGAACTTAGAAAAACTAAAGAGCAGCCCAGGTGGGAACTTTATATAGAACCATGCTGAAGCCAATGTGTACTTGCATGTTCTGGTTACGCTTCCATGAAATGGGTGCTAACATTACAATGGACAACATTAACACATCATCCCAGCATTGCACACTTTGTGTCAGGTCGGGTTCAGTACGCTGTACAGTATAGGGTAAACCTGGCCCATAATGTAACCAGATCAAATCCAGATTAATCTTTTTTGTCTTCCATTTGTACAGAGCCTATAGAAAATCATCAAACCCATTTTTTTGTATTACAGCCTAAAATCAAAACCCATTAAAATATATATATTTTTGTTTGGGCTTTATTTATACATTCTGCTTTAAAACATTCAAGTAAAGTAAAAAGGCAACAGTTCCGGGAATGTAAATAAAAAAATGATGAGAATAACAAAGTTGGAAATGTGATTAGTCCCAAGGTTTTATACTTTGTAGAGCCAACTTTTGCCCTAAGTAAAGCCATCAGTCTGTCTGGATATGTCTGCTTTTCACACCTAAATTGAGGGATATTCGCCCATTCTTCCTTGCAGAATTGTTTGAGTTCAGTCAAATTTCATTGACTGCTGTCTTCAAGTCCTTCCACAGATGTTCAATTGGATGTAGGTCAGGGCTCTTACTTGGCCACACAAGGACATTCACTTTCTTATCCTTAAAGATATGGTCCACGATGTTCGTAATTGCAAAAAAAAATTTGCCCCCCACCCATTTTAGTCTGGATGTGTACCGTAGTATATTGTTCATAGTATATGCACAATCTAGGTAGAATCATCATCTTACCGTAGTTAGCTTGAAACCTGATGGTGTTTCTTGGCTATTGTATTCATTCTCTTATCAAGCGTCAGGCAGGGAGTTCCCAACAAATGTGTGACATGGTTTGCTAATGTAGGGGAAGTCCCGTTGACAGAGCTGTCAATCAAACCTGAGCTATACGGTAACATCTATTGAGTTTTCAGAGCGAGCACAACCTCTAAACACAGGAGAACAAGAGAGAAAATACCAACCTAGACACTTCAGCAAAATAAACTAAGTCCCAAGCGGGGATCCGTTTCGGCTCTAGGGCACCGAAATTCACATTGTTTAGAACCTAGAGGCTTAAATAGCTTTATATATCACCTAAAATCGCAGAAGGCATCTTTAAGTCACTGCATAGTTTTTTGTTGGTGTGTTTAGTGTCATTGTGGTGCTGGAAGGTGAATCACCTGCCCATCTTCAGCACCCATGCTTTACTAGTAATGGACTCATCATAGGACAGGTGGAGTAATCAAAACCACAATAATTTAGCATGGTGTGTGATCTGGGAGGTGATTGGTTGTACCTGAGCAAGGTCATAAGGGGCTGATCACTTATTCATACCAGGTATTTCACTAATGATATTGTAATAATTGTTCAGAACGTTTGTAATTGTAATTTTCACTTTGATGTCAAGGGCTATGTGTAAATAAAGCTGGCAAAAGTTTGATTTTAATTTCCAGGGTGTAATGAGACAAAGGATTTTGACAGGGTATGATGATTTTGTAAAGGCCCAGTATTTGAATGAAGACACTTAGCTGAGGTACCGTGTACAGCACAAGACTATCAATAGATCACTGGGCATGCTGCCGACTGTGAGTTTTTCACAATGCTTATTTGAAATTACTCTGCACCTTGAACCAATTTATTAGCAATCTTACAAAAGATAAAATGGCACTGCTTAACATAGGTACTGATTAATTTGGTAGATAGTCTATGTTTATACTGTCATTTACTCCAATGCTAGGCTACATTGGTAGCCTAGCAACTTTGGTCTAACCTCAGTATCCGATTGTGAAGCCCACACTGCTCGTTGATTTATAATTGAATGAAGTATTACAGATAGTGCTAAAAACATTGCCAAGCTAGAGTGGGGGTCTTCTATGGTAAACCAATCATTCCACGGTATGAGGATATAATATGCATTATAGGGTATGAAATGCCTTGCTTTGAATGGAGTCATTGAATAATGTTTGAAACTATTATGGGTTATTCTTAGAGTGGGATAGGTTATGGTCAAACAGCCAGGATTGTGACTGATTCCTCTACATTATTCTCAAGTATCTGCAGATATTGAGTGTATACCAGGTGACCCTCAGCTTTAACAAGATTCCCAATACCGGCACTGGCCACACAACCCCACAGCATGATGGAACCTCCACCAAATTTGACTGTTGGTAGCAAGTGTTTGTCTTGGAACGCTGTGTTCTTTTGCCGCCATGCATTAGGCCCCTTGTTATGACCAAATAACTCCATCTTTGTTTCATCAGTCCACAGAACCTTCTTCCAAAATTAAGCTGCTTGTCCAATTGTATGTTTGCATACTTCAAGCGACTCTGTTTGTGGCGTGTGTGCAGAAAAGGCTTCTTCTGCGTCACTCTCCCGTACAGCTTCTCCATGTGCAAAGTGCGCTGAATTGTTGAACGATGCACAGTGACACAATCTGCAGCAAGATGATGTTGTAGGTCTTTGGATGTGGTCTGTGGGCTGTTTTTGACCGTTCTCATCATCCTTCGCCCTTTGCCTTTCCAATATTTTACTTGGACTGCCACTTCTGGCCTTAACAAGAACTGTGCCTGTGGTCTTCCATTTTCTCACTATGTTCCTCACAGTGGACACTGACAGCTTAAAACTCTGCGATAGCTTTTTGTAGCCTTCCCCTAAACCATAATGTTGAACAATCTTTGTTTTCAGGTCATTTGAGAGTTGTTTTGAGGCCCGGGTGCCTAAAATTTAGCATACAACTGTATTCAGTGATCCTTCCAATCCATTACACAGTGAATTTGAACTCCTACCCTCAGGGAGGCGTTTTAGAGAACAAACAGCAGAACGATAGAATGAATCTTTAAGAAATCCTTCATCCTGATGCTGAATAACATTGGGAACCTTACTTAAGAATGGAATGTAGAGCGAGGCAGAGTTCTGGGTTTCAGGTTTAATGCATAGCAATCATTTTTAGTAGGCTATATTAATCTATTTATTTACTTATTTACTTTTGTCCATGTAACCTTTGCCGTCCTGGCTATGTACTATTTGTAATGTCCTGTTTATCTTGTATTCTTGTATTGTTGGTGAAACCAAATATTTTTTCTTTTGGGAAGTTCAACATGGCACCTCATGGTAAAAAACTCTCTGAAGATCTGAAAAAATAATTGTTGCTCTACATAAAGATGGTCTATAGGCTATAAGAAGATTGCCAAATTTCTGAAACTGAGCTGCAGCACAGTGGCCAAGACCATACAGCGGTTTAACAGGACAGGTTCCACTCAGAACAGGTCTCGTCATGGATTGACCAAAGAAGTTGAGTGCACGTGCTCAGCGTCATATCCAGAGGTTATCTTTGGGAAATAGACGTATGAGTGCTTCCAGCATTGCTGCAGAGGTTGAAGGGGTGGGGGGTCAGACTGTCAGTGCTCAAACTATATGCCGCACACTGCATCAAATTGGTCTGCATGGCTGTCATCCCAGAAGGAAGCCTCTTCTAAAGATGATGCACAAGAAAGCCCACGAACAGTTTGCTGAAGACAAGCTGACTAAGGACATGGATTGCTGGGACTATGTTCTGTGGTCTGATGAGACCAAGATAAACTTATTTGGTTCAGATGGTGTCAAGCATGTGTGGTGGCAACCAGGGGAGGAGGACAAAGACAAGTGTGTCTTGCCTACAGTCAAGCATGGTGGTGGGAGTGTCATGGTCTGGGCCTGCATGAGTGCTGCTGGCACTGGGGAGCTACAGGTCATTAAGGGAACCATGAATGTCAACATGTACTGTGACATACTGAAGCCGAGTATGATCGGAGAATGTGCCGCAGGGCAGTATTCCAACATGATAATGACCCCAAACACTCCTCCAAAACGACCACTGGCTTGCTGAAGAAGCTGAGGGTAAAGGTGATGGGCTGGCCAAGCATGTCTCCAGACCTAAACACTTTTGAGCATCTGTGGGGCATCCTCAAATGGTAGGTGGAGGAGTGCAATGTCTCTAACATCCAACAGCTCCATGATGTCATCATTGAGGAGTGGAAGAGGACTCCAGTGGCAACCTGTGAAGCTCTGGTGAACTCCATGCCCAAGAGGCTTAAGGCAGTGCTAAAAAATAATGGTGGCCACAAAAATTGTTGATAATTTGGGCCCAATTTGGACATTTTTACTTAGGGGTGTTCACTTTTCTTGCCAGCGGTTTAGACCCTAATGGCTGTGTGTTGAGTTATTTTGCAGGAACAGCAAATTTACACTGTTATATAAGCTGTACACTCACTACTTTACATTGTAGCAAAGTGTAATTTCTTCATGTGTGTGTGTGTGTGTTTGTGTGTGTGTGTATATATGTTTATATATAGCAAATCTACACTGTTATTTGTTTATATATAAAAACGATAGGCCTATTTAAGTTGCAATACTGTCCGTTGATATCATATTTATATATAAATAACTGTAAGCCCAATTAATGGACTACTACAGTCCACCATAAACCCCTTGTGGAAATTACTTATTTAAAAAAATAAGCGTGCGTTGGTCTATGCAGTCCTGTGCGCGTGGCCTGAATTCCACCAAATTATGTTCATTCACCTACCGGTAAAACAAACTACAGTTCCCTGGTTGGCATGGAGCGCCGAACGATTACGCGCTGCGGAGATACACCGAAGGGAAAAAAGGGCGGAGGGGGAGGGGTAGCAGGTAAAGTGATGGAGATGAAGGGAGCGAGGCTGCGCTTGCGCACAGAGATTCATCCCTCCGCATCGCTTCTTTTTTCATCCAGTTTTTTTTGCAGCATCAGTACCGCGCTCGCATCGAATTCGTTTGCTGGAGTCGGAGCGCGCTGCGGGGCGACACTGCACCGCCAAGGAGGACGCAAAAGCACCGTAGAGGGGGGACCAGAGAAAAGGAAAAAAAGACGGAGAAGGTAGAGCACAGGGGAGACGCATAGCCTACCTCCTCATTTGAATATAACAAGAAAATATAAAATAGTTGGACCCTTGGACATAAGAAGACAACGAGGCTGAAAAATCCAGGCGATTACATTTTAGCCAGCACGGCGGGGAAACAATGAAGGATCGTACGCAAGAACTACGAAGTGTAAGCTTGATATATTTCTACCATTCCTGCCTCGCTCTCGGTCTCCCTCTGTCCTCCCTTCTCACCGCAATCGGGCGTCAGCGTCTGACATCTCCTTCCTAGCTCACGGCATAGGCTGCATCCTCTAAATAGGCTGTGTGTACAGAGGTTTACTGAAAATAAAGAAGCGGATACCTATATTCATTTAGATTTGACAAATACGTATATATCATCACATCAGTGACAACCGGAGTATTGATGCCCGCATGCGCCCACTGATGATCATTCCCATAATACCAGCATGATGAAAAGCTGACTTCTACATTAATGGTCTGTAAATTGAAAAGATTTGCGCAAATATTATAGGTTTAATGGCCAGTATATGTAACACAAAACTCTACCATTGGTAGGTAACTATTAGAAAACACCTTAATCAATATAAGATTATGAATACTTATTGCTGGCTAATATGGACGGGAGGTTATACCATCCACGTTATAGTACAATATCCCACAGTGGGTGCTAGTCTTATATACAAAAGTCATTCTGGCCAAGAAATCCCTGCAAATGCCGTTTAAACATATTCCTTATAGGACGAAATAGCTATTTGTTCAGAATTGCCTCACCCCAACCTAGTTATATCGTTTTCTAGCTGGCTGGAGAGAGTGTTTTATAGGAGTGGGACGGGGCCGACTACGATGGGGGTGGGGGTGGGCTACATATGAGATTGTACGTTTTGATATAACTCATAGTTTATACTAAATTAATTACAAGTATTGATTATATGAAAGAAGACAGCATTGTATCCCTTTATCAACTATGCGTCTGGGGTTCAATTGGGTTCGTTTAGGAGACACCATGCTATGCCAGTATCTGCACCAGGGTATAATTTTTTTCCGGCGATAGAAAACCACATCCATAGTCTATACCGGTTTAAAATTTACATTCGGAGGATAGATATATGCCATATGGACAGTCACTGACATGTGCAATTTGTCGCTGTAGGTTTAATTGAAATATAAATTTCTACTATCCTGAAGGCAATAAAATCGATATTAGGCCCGATGGCTTTTTTTCGTAGCCCAACCTCCAACGTCTGGAGATCAATAAAATCTCCAAGAGGAAACGCCTGTACTCACTGCCGCTCTGCACCTATATCTAAAGTGTGTGTGCGCGCGCGTGTCAGTGCGCGTGCTTGTGTGATTAGTATATCGAAATGTACAGCCAATAAAGTCTATAGCGCACTGCTGTAGACCCATATTGTGATTGTGCCACCATCCCTGCGAAAGCACCTGGTCAGCGGATGCACCTTGCTTGATTTTTAAGATCCCTACTGTGCCCTCTCTGAAACGCTGAACACAGCTCCATCCATGATCAGTCAGACAGGCAGCCTCACTGCCCACTGCAGATTAAATCAGACTAAGCTTCAGAAATCTCTCGGTTATGACGTTCGCGTGTCCAAACGCACAATAGCCTACATACAAAATAAGGAGCTCATTAGAAGTGTACACTTTGTAGATTATTTTGCCTTTTATAAGACACATTTCCGTGTTTCCCTTACCTGTCATCTATGGCTTTGTATCGCAAGCCCAACCCCCTCACCTCCCTAGTACAGTTTAATGGATGCCATCTGAAGTAAAATGGATAAATAATCGTTATCGTCAGTATGTATTAAGATCTATACGAATATACAACATATTCCAAGGCTATTTTATATTGATGTGACTTATCATGTTATTCTGAGAATATGTGTTTTTTATTCAAGTGATACTTTCATTTTATGTAATCATCAACAGTGACGTATACGTCGCGCCACGTCGTGCTACTCTGAGCAAGCTGTCTGCACGAGTTTACCGAATGTGCTACGTGTGTGACAGAGCAAAAGACTGGCCGGCTATATTTACCGTGCCTATACCTCTATTTCCGTGTAAGTCCGAGACCGCTCATAGACCATCGAGTGAGCGTGCGCGCGTGCATTGTTGCACCATATCTGTTTCAGTGTCATTGATTATCAGCAGGGCTTGAGGGGGAGGGGGGGGGTGCTGAAAAGGGATCTAAACGTGAAGCTCAGTCTGACAATTCATGAAGATTACATTCAACTTGGAAATGGCGAAGGCATATTTTTCTTCTAAACGTATCTTCTCTCAATATAAGCTAAAGAGATGTCAATGTTATTCTTTACTATTAATATAACTTGTACATAGAATCACACATAGAAACACACACACAGACACTCAAGATATAACTCAGCATTTGACACATTTTATTCAGTACACAATTCTGGTGCACTTTTTGTTTAATTGTAGGCTATGTCTCATTTTGTAAATCAGATATACTTCTGAACTTTTGCATTGCATTCTGACATATCATTGCAAACCTCTCAGTGTTATGCTATCTATCAGTGACATCCTGGTGTCCTCAGCATGCAGAGCCATACATTAATCACAAGACCTTGTTGCAAAGGTGGTGAGTTTAAACCTAACAGGTTAATAACATCCGTGACATCTTTGTACCCTATGCAGAATTACTCAGCATAACATTGTGTTATCCTAGTTACTGTTGTAGATGTGGTGTCATTATGCTTAAAGCTTTGCTTTCCACAATCTACTCTGATAGGTCATTCACACATGTATTTATCATTCATATTAACTACATGCCTAACCTTACTAATGTTTAAGAGTAGGAAAACGTTTTTTCAGTATGAGACAGCCAGAAACTTCCTGAATGCATATTTGGAGGAAAGTGTTTGGCTTCATTGTTTGACATAGACAACATACTTTTATTTATATTACGTTGAAAGGCCTATTTATGTAGAGGTCTGTGGCACTTAAACATTCACCAGTACAAACTAGCCTCCATTAGTAACATTTTACTTGGATTGTTGTACACATTTAAATATTTCAAAACGTCATTAGAATGAGTAAATGTCAGATCACATTGTACATATTTAGGCTAGCAGGAGAGAAATGTTAAAAAAGCGATATGAAACGCCGTTTTGATGACAATAAATCATCGAATTGGGTACAATGAGGCACAGACAGCAGCTGATGAATGAGTCAGCCTTCCATAACCTTTGACCTTTGACAACCAAGGTTAATCAAGGCTGTCTTAGCATTAAATTACACTAAAGGTAATAGGGCCAGTTTGTATGATAATAAAAATAAAATAAAACAGGTTTGTTCCAAATTATTTCCATTTACTAAGTTGTTTTCCCATTGTTAGTTAGTTAAACCAATAATCTATAAGGGGAACAATTGTGAAGGGTGGATAGAGACACTAACAGACTATAAATGCTGAATTGAGGATGGTTAAAGATTAGGAATGGATCCTTTTTAAGGTGTTTCACAAATGATCCGATTTTGGTAAATGACTGCAGCTAGGACAGCGGTGTCTGTAAAGCTTTGCCAGTATCTGCTTCCCCAAATGCATTTGTCATGTTTGCTTTCATTTGTACTGGAAGTAAAACATTTGGATCACGTTTGAAGTCGAAGCGCTCGTCTTTCGCAATGTTGTCTTTGTTTTTGTGTTCTTCATGTTACACTAGAACATTTGTTTGAAATTTCAATAAGAGACAGTAATCCCATCTGACCCTAAACCGTCATCATGCTCTTTGCTGAACAAATGATATCAAAATACCACTGAGGCATTTTGCATTTGATGCAGTTAATATTGGCTATATTTTGACCCTTCTAACAAACCGTCTGATTGGACTCTCACCCTAAAGTGGATTTTATAAAATCTTTCTGAAAAGAAAGGTCATAAAATGTATAGCAGATCATTTAACCCTAACAGCCACTCCCACATCCATGCATTTCAATATTCAGGACCACAAATAAAGCAATTCCAGATGTAAACTTTCAGTTTCATATCATTGTCTAAATATTCCCGTGTTACAGTAATATGGAGCTAACATGGCTGTCAGTGTATGTTATGTTGTCATATAAAGGTATGCAAATTTTAGTCGTTCTGTTTTATAGTCTTAAAGTTTCTGTTTGGATTTTGAATTCTGTAGTTTATTGTAAATGTGTTAAAATCAGGAACTTCATTGGCCCAGCTCTGTTAATAGATGGCTGGGGTCACTCCCAATGACTGAGTACTACCGCTAGTGATACATTATGTATGAACACCAGCCGCGCTTGCATGCCGCATCAGTGTAATAGAGGACGGTGCCTGAATACTGGTCTCCCGATCTTGTTCATGGTGTTCCATTTTGAGGGACGTTTCATTGCGGATGGCTCCTGGATTCCAGGAGAGCTCTTGTCTGTTCTAAAGATGTGTCGTGTCAAATGGTGAGTCATAACGGTGTGTCCAAGCTTGAAGCAAATGACCCAGGAAAAGACACGGCTTCCTGGATTAGCCCTAAAGTGTGGTGCGTCTGCGGCAGGAGCGGGGTGGGGGTGGACGCAGTGTTCTGTGAGGTCATTCGCTACCAAGGGCATTCACAGCCACTATATTTAAAACCACTGTGCATTTCAGTGCCGAGCCCAGTATACACACAGAGCTGAATGCACTGCTATAATGATCCTGAACTCAACCCCACTAAAACTGATGTGTGTTGTAAGTGCTCTTATAGAAAGTAACTGAAGGAGCTTCGTTTTGCACTCGTTTAACCCAAAAAGTAATTAAGGCTGAAATTGTAGTTGAAGAAACACTATTCCTACAAGGAAGGAAAAAAACAATTGAATCAGTATTGTGACAGCTGATTGCAGCAAAATGTCTTTGTACGGGTACTTGCAGACTGGACAATGCCTTGGACGTGGCTGACACATTATGCAGTGAAAAAACCTCCAAAGCAGGTTCCTTTGAATGGCTTTGAACTGGACATCAGGAAATATCCCATTAGAGGGACAACAAACATTGTTTGTTTGTATACTGTCTACTGTATTTACTAAGGGTGTCAGTGATATGTCTGCTGCCAATTGTAGAGTGGCTCTTTTCATCTGAAGTGATATTTACTAATTGGAATGACAGACGATGACAGTGTCCTTCAAAATATTCTAGGAAAATGTTGTGAAAGCAGATAAGAAAAATCAATTTATCCATTAATTGTATTTTTTTATTGAATTATAGCATCTAGACATTTTACATCCATGATATACATGCTTTAGTTGCACACTGAGGTGTAGCTGTTTATTTGGTTTGTCATCAACAGCATTTCTGTTCATCTGGGCCGTTGTATTTGTTCTGCTAACTCACGGTAAAATATTACGCTTCCAGAATCTGTAATGATACTTATAGACAGTGCATGTTAAATAAGATCATACAACGGGTTCGGTTACCTAATGACATTGTGGCTGTTAAAGAGTCTTCTGTAAGGAATATTGTATGCTTGGAAATATTATTTAAAGTTAGTTCAGTATCTTAGTGATTTGCAGGGCATTGGTTTAATAGTTTGTAACTGACATTAAAACATTTGGATAGTTTAAAATTCAAAAGTAACTTGGAACACAACAGGAAAGAATCTGTTGAATAAAAAATAGTTTGTATAAATATGTGTTTGTTTGTTTATTCATTTATTGAAAAGAATGGGAAAAGTATGTTGTGTTTAAAGAAATTTGTTGCAACTTGGAATGTAGGTTTGTTACTCTTTAGATAAGACACTCAGCATTTAATTATGTTTGTGCTTGTGTTTTTTGAGCTAACCTTAATCATTTATTTTTGACCAGTCAAAATAGTGTTTAAGAGGCAAATCAAAAAGGATTGTTTTGGTTCATGGCAGTGAAGCCCTTTATCTCCTTAAAACAGAAACTTGGAGGATTGTTGTTACGATAGTGTGCAGTGGCTCGTAAAACTAATTCTACCTTCCTTGATAATAGATTTAGATAAAAATAAATCACAAAGCATCTGACTCTGGGGAAGCATAAAAAAATGTGTAAACAAATCATAGCCAAAATTCTGAACTATCCCTTTAAAAGTTTATCACCTCCTGTAGGCCAACACAGAAGAAGTATCTGGGATTTTTCTTCATGTGAATCTTACTGCAAACAGTGCTCCTTGGTCACCTTGTTTATCCGTACGTATTCAGACGAATTAAAGGTGCTATTTGTAGAATTTGAGCCATAACATCAGATCTATTTTCCCTTTTAAGTGACAAGCTTAGAAACGCTGTAAATATGGTATGTACAGTATATGTACGTACAGTATATGGGATAATGTTTCCCTACACTATGCAAGGCTTTGTTACACACAAAAGCCTAAAATGTGTAAATTTGATTAAAAACGGCTGGCACGTGCCCATTGACAAATACTGTGGAAGCACAACTCGCTGTGTCCTCATTACAATTCCTGTTCAAATGGCAAAATATTAATCTCATAGTTTACATTATAGTGCCAAAAGTATTTGGACACCCCTACTAATGGTGGAGGAGGGATAATGGTCTGGGGCTGTTTTTCAGGGTTTGGGCCCATTAGAACTCCATGGCAACAAGTTGTGGAAGGCCCTTTCCTGTTCCAGCTCGACGGTGCCCCTGTGCCTTAAGCGGAGTCCATAAAAACATGGTTCAATGAGTTTCTGAGGAGGGGCACAAATTCACACAAACAAACACCAAAAAGCGTCAAAGGTGGGGGCAATGGATTTGTAATGGGATGTCCAACAAGCTCATATGGGTGTGTTAGACAGGTTTTCAGATACCTTTGGCAATATAGTGAATGGAATTAATCTAAACTGCTTTTTCCGATTGTTAAAATATAATGAAATACATATTATATAGTTTTGGATCTAGCACACTAAATTGAAAGAAGTTCTGTTTTTACAAAAGATTCTAAACAAATTCTTCCAATAGCACTTTAATCTAGCAGCCTCCATGTTTGTCCTGCTTTTCTGATATAGTTAAGTTTACTACTTAATCCTACTACCTAGGATTTGTACCTTCAAACTAGTCTGACTAATACCCAGAATGTTTTTTGCACTCTACTACATGCTATTTAGAAAAATAGCTTGCATTTATAAATGTCAACGTTGAAGAAAGAATGAAAGGATGTTTTTTTCCGCTTCAGGTCAGACCACCTACTCTGCTACTGTCAACCATTTACCCACTAACTTAACATGCCAATAAATGATTGTACTCCTCCATGTATTCTAGTTTCTGAGGAGTCTGTCAGAGAAGGTTATCTAGATCAGTTAGATGAAATGATGTGGCTGTCTGGTGCCAGCCCTTCATTGACCGGTTTGATCCAGGTGCACCATGGTGGTGACAGTTTACTTCTAATTACATTTAGGAAAAAACCACGCTACTGCAGGAAATATTATGCAGTGCCAATCATCCTACAATTTTAACTTATTAGAAAATTCAAAAAATGCCCACCTCCCGAGTGGGACAGTTCTTTCAGCTGTTTTGACTGGGAATCCCCAATGGGCACTGCAGTCTCTGGTATCACACTGGGCTACCGGAGCTGAGGACTCCCTGCGCTCTGGCGCCACCCTCAGGCGGGTCGGCCAACTACAAGATCACGTAGCAGGAGTAGCGGGATCCTCCAAGAGAGCTGGCCCCAGATACATTTGTGGTTGAGTGACTGAGCACTGATCAGTGGCACATAGGAGTATTAGTTATTGAAAAGTTTTCTCCAGGGAGATCTGTCTTGGAGGGAGAAATGATTAGATTGGTTGATTCAAAACAGAGGGCGGACCGCACATTAAGTTTACATTTGAATGATAATTACAATTTATAAACATATATAAAGCACAGGATTATATTTTAACACTCCAGTGTGGTTAAGGTTAGGGTTAAGGTTATATATGATTAAAGACTGAGAAAACTATGCTCGTGCACATTTCCAATGTCAGGTCCTCCCTCAGTTTGGAATCAACCGATCATATTTTTTTTGATCTGCCTGGAAAACACTTTTCAATACCTAAAACTCCTATGAGCGATCAGCGTGAAAAGAAGCTTGGCAGTTACAGACGGGACAGATTAAAGGAAAAACCGACATAAAGAGCCTTAGTAAGAAGTTAGGCCACCATGACCTTCAATGTGCCTCGTCATGGATTCTACTGGAGGGATGGAACGCTGTTCTTCTAAAACCTTTTCCCTCAATTAGTGTTTTGATGATGTTGGTGGAGAGCTCTGTCTTAAACGTCAAAAATCGTCCATAAGTGTTCAGTTTGGTTGAGCTCTTGGTACTGTTAAGACCATAGTGTATGATTCATCATTTACAGGCTCATCAAACCGTTTAGTGACACCTCGTGCCCTGTGGATGGAGGTGTAGAGGATTGTTGTTTTGCATGCTCATATAGAATTAGTCTCACCGGGGCATTGTCATCCTGGAAGAAACCACTCCCATCAGGATAGAAATGTTTCACTCAGAATATCTTTGTAATGATTTGCAGTGACTCCTCCCTCTAAGGGGACAAGTGTACCCAAACCATGTCTGAAATGCCCCCTACAGCATTTGTATTCATTATGTTCCTCCACTTATTGATTCAGGTTTTTCTTTAATATGGCACCCATTTTTATGACGTGGAGCATGTATGTCCCAATCTCTTACTCCCCTGAACCATTCAGAGGAAAAGGAGGTGAGATTTAAATGAGAAAATGTTGATACTCAATGCCCTTGGTCCCAAGGTTAAGATGAGAATTCGTCTAATACCTTAATACAGTTGGGTATATTTCTCTTGCAACATACAATTTAGTGTTGCATTAGGTGCCTAAATGTTTACATTGTCATAAAGGCTGAATGCACTCCAGAGGTTAATCGAAATTAAACCCTAAACCCAACCTTAAACGTTTATAAATATTATCTTCACCCAGTTGACTTCAGAGACCTAAACCCTAAGCCCAAGTCTCTAGAACAATTCATGGTCAAACAAATAGTCTTTGGTTGCCTAAACCCCCCCCCAACTAACACAAATTTTGCTATTGTTACATATATTTGTTTGACCGACATCTGTCCTCCAAAGACCTTGACCACCTGAGCCTGAGCAATAAAATATCTCTTCATGTTTGTTTGGGTCATGAGGTGTAGATGTCAGACCCATGTACTACATGTTAATACATGTGCATAACACGCCTTAGTGACAAACCCATTTAAAGGTACAATATGTAATATCAATCAAAACAATAACAAAATACATACTTTGCATTAAAAGCAAACATCACTATACATATAATATATATATTTCTTAGTTGTGTACTTACATTATCCTAAATGTTTCCAATAACTTTCTAATCCAGAGAAATTTGTAATATAATTTGAAGACACAGGACGTTTCATTTTGTCGCCCGTAAATGGCGTCATATAACCTGTGACTGCTCTAGTTGTTATAAGATCCAGGGAGCCGCCAAACATAACGTGAATAAAGTTATAATTTTTGTATACATTTATATACATTTTTTCTGCCGGAGATGCTAGATTGGAAGGTTGTCATTGACGACGATAACAAACCCATGATCCCACGCAACCTCCCGACGTCATCCAAGTACATCTTTTGCTATTGTTTTGATTGAGAGCCCCCTGGCGGCCAAAAATTACATATTGCACGTTTAACATGACAAACATTTAACATGTGACAAATGCATTTAACATTTGATAAACCATTCCACATGTGACAAACACAGGTAACATCTGACAAACGCATTCAACATGTGACAAATATATTTCATATGTGACAAACACATTCAATGTGACAGATATTCAAAATGTAACAAATACATATAACATGTGACAAACATAAATAACATGTAACAAATACATTTAACATGTGAAAAACACAATTAACATGTGAAAAATACATTTAACATGTGACAAACACAAATAACATGTGACAAATACATTCAACATGTGACAAATACATTCAACATGTGATAAATACATTTAACATGGTTCAAATATATTCAACATGTGACAAATACATTCAACATGTGACAAATACATTCAACATGTGATAAATACATTTAACATGTTACAAATACATTCAACATGTGACAAATACATTCAACATGTGACAAATACATTCAACATGTGAAAAATACATTTAACATGTTACAAATACATTCAACATGTTACAAATTCATTCAACATGTGACAAACACATTTAACATGTGACAAACACATTTAACAAGTAACAAATACATTCAACATGTGATAAATACATTTAACATCTTACAAATACATTCAACATGTGACAAATACATTCAACATGTGACAAATACATTCAACATGTGAAAAATACATTTAACATGTTACAAATACATTCAACATGTTACAAATTCATTCAACATGTGACAAATACATTTAACATATTAAAAATATATTCAACATATGACAAATATATTCAACATGTGACAAATACATTCAACATGTGACAAATACATTCAACATGTAACAAAAAGATTCAACGTGTTACAAATATATTCAACATTTGTAAAACACATTTACCATGTGACAAATACATTCAACATGTGACAGATGTACAACATGTAACAAACACAATCAACATGTGACAAACACATTTAACATGTGACAAACACATTTAACAAGTAACGAACACATTTAACATGTGACAAATACATTCAACATGTGACAAATGCATTCAACATGTTACAAATACCTTTAACATGTTACAAATATATTCAACATGTGACCGATATTCAACATGTAACAAACATATTCAACATGTGACAGATATACAACATGTAACAAACACAATCAACATGTGACAAACACATTGAACATGTAACAAATACATTTAACATGTAACAAAACATTTAACATGTGACAAACACATTTAACATGTAACAAACACAATCAACATGTGTCAAACACATTTAACATGTGACAAACACATTTAACATGTAACATATACATTTACCATGTGACAAACACATTTAACATGTAACAAATACATGTAACATGTGACAAACACATTTAACATGTGCCAAACACATTTAACATGTTACAAATACATTCAACATGTAACAAATATATTCAACATGTGACAGATACTCAACATGTAACAAACACATTCAACATAAGACAAATACATTTAACATGTAAGAAACACATTTAACATATAACAAATCATTGAACATGTGACAAAACCAATTAACAAGTGACAAACACATTCAAGATGTAAAAAATACATTTAAAATGTTAAAAATATATTCAACATGTTACAAATACATTCAACATGTGACAAATATATTCAACATGTGACAAATACATTCAACATGTGACAAATATATTCAACATGTGACAAATACATTCAACATGTGAGAAATACATTCAACATGTAACAAACAGATTCAACATGTTACAAATATAGTCAACATTTGTAAAACACATTTACCATGTGACAAATACATTCAACATGTGACAGATATACAACATGTAACAAACACAATCAACATGTGACAAACACATTTAACATGTAACAAATAAATTTAACATGTGACAAACACATTTAACATGTGACAAACACATTTAACAAGTAACAAACACATTTAACATGTGACAAATACATTCAACATGTGACAAATACATTCAACATGTTACAAATACATTTAACATGTTACAAATACACTCACCTAAATTTCCCATTAATGCAATTATCTACTCAACCAATCACATGGCAGTTGCTTCAATGCATTTAGGGGTGTGGTCCTGGTCAAGTCAATCTCCTTAACTCCAAACTGAATGTCAGAATTGGAAAGAAAGGTGATTTAAGCAATTTTGAGCGTGGTATGGTTGTTGGTGCCAGACGGGCCGGTCTGAGTATTTCACAATTTGCTCAGTTACTGGGATTTTCACGCACAACCATTTCTAGGGTTTACAAAGAATGGTGTGAAAACTGAAAAACATCCAGTATGCGGCAGTTCTGTGGGCAAAAATGCCTTGTTGATGCTAGAGGTCAGAGGAGAATGGGCCGACTGCTTCAAGCTGATAGAAGAGCAAATTTGACTGAAATAACCACTTGTTACAACCGAGATATGCAGCAAAGCATTTGTGAAGCCACACCATGCACAACCTTGAGGCGGATGGGCTACAACAGCAGAAGACCCCACCGGGTACCAGTCATCTCCACTACAAATCTCGATTTCTGTTGAGACATTCAGATGGTAGTCAGAAATTGGCGTAAACAGAATAAGAACATGGATCCATCATGCCTTGTTACTACTGTGCAGGCTGGTGGTGGTGGTGTAATGGTGTGGGGGATGTTTTCTTGGCACACTTTAGGCCCTTTAGTGGCAATTGGGCATCGGTTAAATACCACGGCCTACCTGAGCATCGTTTCTGACCATTTCCATCCCTTTATGGCCACCATGTACCCATCCTCTGACGGCTACTTCCAGCAGGATAATGCACCATGTCACAAAGCTTGAATCATTTCAAATTGGTTTCTTAAACATGACAATGAGTTCACTATACTAAAATGGCCGCCACAGTCACCAGATCTCAACCCAATAGAGCATCTTTGGGATGTGGTGGAACAGGAGCTTCGTGCCCTGGATGTGCATCCCACAAATCTCCATCAACTGCAAGATTCTATCCTATCAGTATGGGCCAACATTTCTAAAGAATGCTTTCAGCACCTTGTTGAATCAATGCCATGTAGAATTAAGGCAGTTCTGAAGGCGAAAGGGGGTCCAACACAGTATTAGTATGGTGTTCCTAATAATCCTTTAGGTGAGTGTATATTCAACATGTGACCGATATTCAACATGTAACAAACATATTCAACATGTGACAGATATACCACATGTAACAAACACAATCAACATGTGACAAACACATTTAACATGTGACAAACACATTTAACATGTTACAAATACATTCAACATGTAACAAATATATTCAACATGTGACAGATATTCAACATGTGACTAACACATTCAACATGTGACAAATACATTCAACATGAGACAAACACATTCAACATGTTGACCAACACATTCAACATGTTACAAACACATTCAACATAAAACAAATACATTCAACATGGGAAAAATACATTTAACATGTAAGAAACACATCTAACATGTAACAAAAACATTTAACATGTGACAAAAACAATTAACAAGTGACAAACACATTCAAGATGTAACAAATACATTTAACATGTGACAAATACATTTAACTTGTAACAAATACATTTAACATGTAACAAACACATTCAACATGTGACTAATACATTTAACATGTAACAAATACATTTAACATGTGACAAACACATTTAACATGTAACATATACATTTAACATGTGACAAACACATTTAACATGTAACATATACATTTAACATGAGACAAACACATTTAACATGTTGACCAACACTTTTAACATGTGACAAATACATTAAAAAGGTGACAAATACATTTAACACGTGACAAACACATTTAACATGTAACAAATACATTTAACATGTGACAAACACAATTAACATGTGACAAACACATTCAACATCTGACAAACACATGTATCATATGACAAAACACATTTAGCTTGTAACAAATACATTTAACATGTGACAAACACATTTAACATGTGACAAAAACATTTAACATGTTACAAATACATTTAACATGTGACAAACACATTCAACATGTAAAAAATGTATTCAACATGTGACAAACACATTAATTATGTGTTCCTGGATATGTCCAATGAAATATAGATTGCACATCCACAATAGCCTCAGCTTTTGGCCAGACCAGTTATCCGTAATCAACAGCGTATAAATCTTTCTGTCTATGCCAAACAGTGGTGGGCTGTCAGGGCCTGCAAAGCCTTCTCTGCAGGCCCAAAGATAATCAGAATATATATTTAACATATATTACTCTTGAATATATTTTTTCATTAACACTATATATATTTTACAAAGTTCATTTCAATTATTCTATAAGGTAATTTCAGTGATACAGTATGCTCTTTTCAGTTGCCTTGCTTTTAGCGCAGCTCATATAAATAAAAGCTTTTATCCAATAAGATTTTTTCATCTGTGTTGTCTCCGGGTAGACTGGGGTATTCAGAATTCCGAGTGAATATCATCTGCTGTTCAAGCCCATCAGGACCATGTTGTTGATTGTCATATTTTTAACCAATCAGATTTTGACTTCACCATGTTGGGTGTGTTCTTTGACCAACTAAAGCGTTTCTGCAGCCTCTTAGTCAGCATCGTTTCTGTTGCTGATCGGAGTGAAAGTTCAACAAAAAAAAAGAACTAGCTTAGCTTACCCGTCTCCGATTTCTTTAAACTTTCTTAGTTTAATTTTTAGATTGTTAGATTTTTTACTTTTAGCAGAATGGCAGATGGAGGTGAAAAAGTAGCTTTGGTGGCGAATATAGGACTGGGCAGGATCGACTCTCAGCACTGGGCAAGATCTTTTATTGGAACTTAACGCAAAGATGTGCTGTACAACCGCGTCATCAGGGCCGTTTGAAGGAAATTTGGGGGCACCAAGCAAAATGGACATGGAGGCCCCCAACCCTTCACCCTGCACGCAAAACCTACAGGAACCACAGCATAGCCATAAAGTTTAAGTTCACCCACACTTTATATAAATAAAAAAAGGTTTACAGTGCATAAACTGCTGTTGCATAAACTGTGCATAAAAAAATTTTTAAAGTGCAAATACTTGTGTATAATTAAATGTTTACTAATTATAAGTCATGCTGTAAATGAACAGTTTATGGTAACACACCTTTTATCTATCATGTAATATATTAGGTATCGGGTAATGATTTAAAAAAATTGTAAACCTTTAAGAAACTATTTTTAAAACATCTATAAACATTACATAGATAGATGGACCAGATATTCCTAACACTTTGTTAAGGGTAACTAATGCTTAAAAACATCCCAAGCTAATGTTTGATGAACATAATTAATTGTGTGGTTTTCCTAACCCCCATTTGGTAAATAGATTATAAAAACATATTACAGTAGTATGTAACCATCCATTCGAAAGAAAAGTTGCACTAACTGTTCGTTACAAGCAGCATTTGCCCTCAGGCAGGTTACAGGTAATGTTAGCTAACATAAACATATTTTTGCTAGCCTATTTTTGCTAGCTATTTTCTCCAGTCTAATTTAGCACTTAGCCTACCACTATCTTGTTTTTTTTCTTATCCTCCTCTTCTTTTCTCTATTTCCTTTTCTGGCTTCCTGAATCAAAATTTCGATTCCTGATGACTGCCGACCGAGAAGGTTTTGTATTTTGCCGGCAGCAGAGATCATGAGAGGGGCCCCTTGAGTGGGATCCCGATAACAGTGTCATTGCACTTCACTGCATTGACTATCAAAGGGGCGCTCACACAGTTTGTCGTTGCATTTTATTCTTAACCAGTTGTTGTCTTGGGGCCCCAGGCCAGCTCGGGGCCCCAAGCAATTGCTTGGTTTGCTTGCTTCGTCGTGGCGGGCCTGCGCGTCATAGAAGTCTTTTCAAAAGAGGAAGGAAGATGGACTTCGTTTTCAAAAAATGAACAGCTTTTGTGAGCTTGATGGATTTTTTATAGTTTTACTAGCAGGGCCTTAGGGATGGGCCGACACCGATACCAGTACTTGGTATCGGCCTGATACTGGGCATAAGTACTCGTACCTTTACTTGTGAAAAAGGACTGATACTCCAAGTCGATACTTCCTCCACATTTAACAGCGTTATGCTGGCGTTATGCAAGCGTTGCGCTTTACAGATTAGCCATAGATGGCCATAGTTGTAAATCTGATTCATGTAAATGTTTCAATGGAAATGTTCAGACCTATGCATATATTTCATATTGATGATAACGACAGTCTACTTCCTCATTCAGAGACCATGCTTATGAAGCTGTAAAACTGTCTTTATTGCTATTTAAAAAAAGAAAGAAAAGCGATTTAAATGCGCCTAAAATGCATAATCATTCCAAGGACGATGGAGCCACGCGTTAGCTATTGAAAAAAATACTTTTCCTCAGCAGTTGTCCAGTAGAGTTCAAATGGGGAAATGAAATATCGTTTTTCTCATTGCTATTTTCATGTAGCCTAATATTTGTAAAATTATAGGTAAAAAATATTACAATCCTTTTAGAAAATGTGCACACTTAAGTACAGGAACGAACAAAGGAATCAAGTTATTAGGCTATTCGGTGCATACTATAACTGTAGAAAACGGCATGAGGAACGCCCCAGACCTAGCCTCTGAAACCCACTTCAGGGAGGAAAGAAAAATGTCAGTAGTTTGCAAAATTTCTGGGTGAACAAAATACTGGTAGTTCTGAGTTCTGACATACTAAAGTTAAGAAATATAACTTAAAGGAAATACGATGTAGCCTATTTATATTTTGTATAATATATACAAAAGCCCTAGAATGTCATTGTGAGGTTATTATAATGCGTTTTAATTTCGGGAAGATTTCGCCACTGATGCCAAAGCACATACATTTTATGAGGTTATGCATTTCGATGGGTGAACTTACAAGTTTTGTGAGAGCTGCAACTTAAGGTGACTCCTCTTTTGTACTACCCATGTCATAGAAACTGTACTATGACCACTACTGTCTATAATCAAATTTAAGGTAAATCATTCTTTAAGAGATTAAATTTAGGGCACTGTTATGATAACATATATTGTAAATCCTGAAATAGCTTTAAATTCTCACATATACAGTATATTGAATTTATATTGAATTTACATTTTGATTATTAATTTTGATTACATTTTCTAAAGTCACCTAGTTTCCAATTATATATTTTTTCCTTAAACAGACAGTGGTACTGGCCCTAGTTGCACCAATCAAATCTAGGGTATTGCTTAATAAATTGCATAATAATCAGTTTGATCTGAACATCTAAATAAGTCAATTACAATGGAACCGCCTGCTGATGTTATACCTAAGCGGGTGACATAATTTACATATACACTCCGTTCCAAATTATTATGCAAATTGGAATTAAGTGTCATAAACTTTAAATAACTCATGGATGGTATTGTGTCTCCGGACTCTTTGGATCACTGAAATCAATCTCAGACATTTGTGATAATTCTTTTGCAAGGTGAGCCCAATTAAAGGAAAACTACTTATGTATGTTCCACATTATTAAGCAGGCCACAGGTTTCAAGCAATATGATAAAGAAAAAGGATCTCTCTGCTGTGGAAAGCATCAAATAGTGCAATACCTTGGACAAGGAATGAAAATATTAGATATTTCACTTAAGCGTGATCATCGTACTATGAAGAGATTTGTGACTGAGACGGGTTCGTGCAGATAAAGGCATAATGAGGAAAGTTACTGGCAAATTCATCGGATTAAGAAAGCAGCTGGTTAAATGCCATTACAAAGCAACAAACAGGTATTTGAAGCTGCTGGTGTTCATAAACATACTATTTGGCCACCCCTAACCAATGCTCACAAGCAGAAATTGTTGCAGTGGGCTCAGAAATACATGAAGACAAATTTTCAAACAGCCTTGTTTCCTGATGAGTGCCATGTAACCCTGGATGGTCCAGATGGATGGAGTAGTGGATGTTTGGTGGATGGCCACCATGTCACAATAAGGCTGCGACAAGGAGCAAGGAGGTGGCAGAGTCATTTTTTGGGCCAAAATTATGGGGAGAGAGCTGGTAGGCCCCTTTAGGATCCATGAAGGTGTAATAATTTAGCCTGGTCCTACCAGACTCTCGTACATACATTTCATTTGGAAGGTGTGAAAATGACCTCGGCAAAGTATATAGAGTTTCTGACTGACCACTTTCTTCCATGATACAAAAAGAAGATCCGTGCATGACAATGAATCATCTTCATGCATGACAATGCACCATCTCATGCTGCAAAGAATACCTCTGTGTCATTGGCTGCTATCGGCATAAAAGGAGAGAAACTCATGGTGTGGCCCCCATCCTCCCCTGACCTCAACCCTATTGAGAACCTTTGGAGCATCCTCAAGCAAAAGATCTATGAGGGTGGGAGGCAGTTCGCATCAAAACAGCAGCTCCGGGAGGCTATTCTGACATCCTGCAAAGACATTCAAGCAGAAACTCTAAACTCACAAGTTCAATGGATGCAAGAATTGTGAAGGTGATATCAAAGAAGGGGTCCTATGTTAACACGTTGCCCTGTTAGGGTGTGTTTGATTGAAATAGCTTTTGATTTCATTAAGTATGACCTCCTAATGCTGCAAATTCAACAAATGACCATTTTCAGTTCTTTACAACCTATAAAATGTTTTGAAACCCTGTTGTGCATAATCATTGGGAACAGTGCATTTTGAGTGTTTTATTTTTTTAAAGAAATACGGTTTTCATTGGGTGGTTTGTTCAATTAATTTTGACTTATACCCTAACGGTTTGTGACTTGAAAATTATACTGACCGTCATTTGCATCGACTATTTAGTAAAATCAGTTTAAAATAAATTTGCATAATAATTTGGAACGCGGTGTAGTTCAAACTCTTTTGCGTAGCTTGAATATGTAATTGATCACCCGCATCCTGTTTCATTCATGAGGACAGAGATGGGAATATGCAGCTCACCGTTCCGTATAATATGTTCTGCGTCAGGGGAATTTGGCAAGGCAGCAGAAATCCGATCAATCAATAAGTGAATACCGCTTTATCTTCCTAATTGGCAATTAGCTCTTAAAATGAGGCAACAATCCCAAATAGGATTTTTTCCGCCTCTTATTCATATCATAATAAAGCTTTACCAGCTGAATGTAGACACAGTATATAATATATTTTGTATATATTACAACTTTTCTGTAATTTTGAATCACAATAAGCCCAAATATGCATGCGTTTGCATATACCGCAAATTTCAGTTTGCATCACAGGTGTATTACTTATCTAGACCTGTATTTTACCATTTTCTTATATTGATGCTTATATTGAACCCTTGCAACGAAAGAAAACAGGACAGGCTCTCCTACAAATGGCTTGACTCAAGATTAAACAAATAGAAATAATCTCTGTATGCAGTCCACAAGGGTTGGTCTTGAGAGTTGGCTTGGTAAGACACATTTGTGAGGAAAGTCACAGGCATCCAGTGCTGGAGTCTTATCTTAAGAAGCCAGTGAAAGTCCGAGCGGAAACAAACAGAGAGATCTTGTAGTCTAAACGTCATGCTTTCATATGTTGTGTCACACTTTAGCTCACACAATCGTTTTGCAAAGGATTTAGGTAAAGATTTCTCACCCAAACTTCTGTGATAAAACAAATAGTATACAGCCTCCCTTAATTAAAAGTGTGGACTTCCTTAAAGCAGATGTTTCCTACATTTTTATAAAGAAATTTATAGTATATTATTTAAATATTTTACAATATTTTAACATTTCTTTATATATGTCAGGCGAATATACATGCAAATAATAATATAAATATATTCAGCCAAAGCAAGTTCTTCTTGAGGAAAGGGAGTGGCTGTGTTACTACATGTCTGAGTTCAGGGAAGAATTCAGCTTACAAAAAGTCATTTCAGAGGGCTGGCTACTCACCTTAACACAGTAGAAAATATATAAATAAATAGCTGAAATGATACCATAATACCTACTTTTAAATATGTCTAAAAAATAGATTTGATCATAGATCTGTTAAACCGTCTTCTCATATATGAATTCCAGGAATTGGTCGTATATATTGGTCGTATATATTGGTCGTATATATTGTCGTATATATTGTCGTATATATTGGTCGTATATATTGGTGGTATATATTGGTCGTGTATATTGGTCTTGTATATTGGTCGTATATATTGGTCGTATATATTGTCGTATATATTGGTCGTATATATTGGTCGTATATATTGGTCGTGTATATTGGTCGTGTATATTGGTTGTATATATTGTCGTATATATTGGTCGTATATATTGGTCGTATATATTCCTCTCTAACTGGTCTTCGTTGCATATTCCTCTAAGAAGAAGCCCAGAGATATGTCTGCAGGGCGGATTTCCAGATGTGTTTTGTGTGCTTTGCATGCTTTTTAGAGTTGTTTTGAAGAAACCACCAAAACACCATGTCGTCAACAACTGTTCTGTAAATATGACTATATCCCCCTGTCATACTTGTTGTAAAAAAAAACTGTGATAGGAAACAACTATTTAAGGTCATTATGTTTCTATGAATGAATTCAAAATGGGAATTAGTAGTCATTTTACGTGTCAGTTTTGGATCACGTTTCGATTAGCTCTTTTTCATTGGTTAATTTAACACCACACCTCTTCTACAGAGTCCCATATAAGACAAATACTAATTATATCTAGGATTTGCTCTGGGAGTGTGTGCGGTGGGCCAGATGGGTATCTCGTAGTGCAGAGTACCATGGGAATCAATGTTCAAATGACTGTGCATAGTATAGAAGGATTAGTGTGGTATGTCCTGATTTTCCACCTTTTATCCCAACATCTGCACATCGCTCTTTTGGATTTGACAGTGTCTGACAGGTGTAACCTTCGACTGGAAGGAGTTTACACCTTGAGAGTGTGCATTTGCATATATATCAATATGTATTTTTTTATATATTTATACTGTACACATATATTTGCTTGGTATCGAAACGATAATAGGGTCATTATATTACCTATTACATTTTGCGTCCTTAGCATAATGTTTGTGGAACAGAATTCAGACGGCCCTTTAAACACTTTTCTGATCAACAAAGGCATGGTTATAATCTTATGTTTGTCTACTTACAACTTAGCTGTGTAAATATGTTCTTCGATATCTCCGTAGTAGTTGAAAATAAGTGTTTTCCTGAGTCGTACCGAAATATTTAACCAGAATTTATACAGAAGTTTTTCTCCAACTTTTTTGGGTTTGAAATACAGAGTTCCTGTACTACGGCTCAGTGCTGCCACCCCAAAACACGCAATACCTTGACCTATTTCGTTGCAAAACACTTATTTTTAACTAATTTGGAGAAATCGACAAACATATTTACACAGCTAAGTTTTAAGTAGACAAGCATAAGATTATAACCATGCCTTTGTTGACCAAAAAAGTGTTTATATAAAGGGCCGTCTGAATTCTCTTCCACAAAAACAATGCTAAGGACGAGAAACGAAATATGTAATACCCCTATTATCAATTCAATACGAAGCAACACACACACGTATATATACACATATAGCACATACAGTGCATGTATATAACAGGAGAAAGGCTGGGAGTCAGGATGCAACTTGAGTCTGTCTCCACAAGCTCTCTCTCTCTCTCTCTCTCTCTCTCTCTCTCTCT
>JACXGM010003347.1:0-19166 GCA_016801145.1 Umbra pygmaea
GTGTTAACTTATTTCATTGTATTTGCCTGCTACTCTGTACACTGCATTCAACTGCATTCAACTGCACTTTTCTATCTTTCTCCCTTACCCGACCCATTGTGTTATTCTTGTGTATTTGTATTCATGTGTAACTCTGTCTGTACTTGCACCTTTGCTTTATCTTGGCCAGGTCGCCGTTTTAAATGAGAATTTGTTCTCATCGAGCCCACCTGGTTAAATAAGGGTTAAATAAAATAAATAAATAGATAACGGAGTTTGAACAGCGGCGTTTAAAGACAGACAAACACAGAAGACGAAAGCTCCAGCGTAATATGATGGAAGAAGATAGAAGAGCAGAGCGCAACAAGCAAACAAAACGACGGGCGTGATTTATAAGTTGGACCAATCAACCTAGGAAAAGGGAGGATTTAAAGACCCTACTCTAAAGTAGGAGCTGAAAGAGTTATAGGAACTGTGGTCCGAGGAACTTAATAATCTCCTATTTGGTCCAGTCGGAAACACAAGAAAAAAAGGGTAATAGGATCTTTGTGTTCTAGCAACTGCAAAAATCCCTCCAGTTGGAAAGTGTCTATTGATGCTAAAGGGGAAAATAAACAGTATTAAGAAGTAAGGGTATGCAAACATTTGAACGAGAATCATCTCATTATTTTCTTTATTGCTGTTTTGTTAAATGATTGTGCTATTTTGTTTAATTTACATCCCATTAAAAATAAGAAATGTGTTCTTGCCATGTTTTCTGTAGAGTGTTACACATCTTACAAAATTTGCCAGGGTATGTTAACTTAAGAGCAGGACTGTACCATGTCGGTTTGTGAAGGGGGATGTCTAAGCACGTTCCTCTTTTCCTGTAGAGCTGGTCCAGGATCGATCTGGGGACGGGTGGTCTGAGAGCTCCAGTAGTCACTCCAGCCCCCGACATGAACCCAGGAGGAGCCTGGAGAGTGAGGAACTTGACCCGGAGGAAGAGAGAGGTAAGTAGCCCATCTATAACAACTTTTCTTCTTTGTTTCCTTTGATGAACAAATAGAACGTATTGCTCAGAGCCAGATGAAGCGCAGATTAAAGAGCCACATTCAGTAGAATCCATCAGTGTTTTGTTGTAGAACCTAAACAGGTCTTTAACGGTAGTGTCCTTCTCTCCACAGACCACCATGTCCGTGAGAGGAAGCTAAGGGGTCACCGGAGGGTCAAGGCTGTGGCTTCTGTCCAACCTCTACCCTTGACCGGACAGAATGAGACATTCTCCGCCCCTCCACAGCCGGGTTGCGCTTCATCAACAGATGGACTACTGATAGCAACCACGGTTCCTCACGAGCCCATCCCAAGCCAGTCTTCCTTGGGAGACCCAGAGAGAGCGAGGCGTACTTCTCCACCAGCCGATTCAGGATCCAGCTGCCCCCGTGCGCCGCAGCATTACAGAACCCCGGCCAGCGCAGAGAGTAGAAGCACTAACCCCCAGTACCCAATGGGAGCAATCAGTGTCATCCCCCTGACATCCTACATAGCCCCACTGCAGCGCGCTTACACCAGCCCTGACCCGAGCCCCACCCTAACCCCACCAGCCTCTCTCCCTAACCCTGGCTCCAGAGCTCCATCCCTGGCTGTACCCAGCTGCCTCCCAAACCCCAACTTCACATCAGCCCCCTCAGAAACCACTGTCACCAGCCAGGTTCAGTTCCCTCTGCCCTCAGCCATCCACACTCACGTCCATGCCTCCTCCGGCAGCAGCTCCGGGGTGGAGTTCCAGTCCCGCCCCCAGCAGCCGTACCAACCCCCACCAACGCAGCAGACGAGCTGCAACGCCTGCGGTTGCAGCGACGGCTGCGGTAGGGGCCACTCCTCCGCCTTCTACTACCCCACCCAGTTGGGGGGCCAGGTGTTCTGCACCGCACCGGTCTTCCACGTGCCATCCACGTGCGGTAAAGGATACCACTCCCAGGGTCAGCACCAGAGCAGCAGCCCCGCCCAGCTTCCCTTCTACCACCCACCTCACACGGCTGCCTCAACCCCCGCGGTGCCGCAGTTCGTCAGCGGACCCCTGCTCCACAACACGCCCTCAGACCACATGCTCGTCACCCAGGGGGGATACAGCCTGCAACAGTTGGCGGCCGCTCCTTTCAACCGCTTCTACACGCCAATGTACACCTCGATGGGCATGAAGAAGAGCAGTGCCAATGTCTCGTGTTATAACTGTGGGCAGAGCGGGCATTATGCCCTGGACTGCAAACAGCCCTCCATGGACGCTGGGCACCAAGGTAATACTGGCCAGATGCTGGGCAGAAAGATCAGGTGAATCCTCGCAATGGAGTTGTTCTTTCAGCTTCGGCAAAATACTATTCTGCATTGGAAGGCAGAGGTTTTTTTACTTTGTGCCATTTGTTTTAGAAGCTGTCTGTAGAAAATCCTAGATTGTCTAAACAGGCTAAAACAAACTCCCCAATTAATTCATGAAGCAAATTTTGATTGGCCTCTGATTGTAATAGTCTAGCAGAAAACTGTGGACATTACGCCGTTTGGGTCTACTTGTCGACTGGTTAGACATGCAACACTGACGCACTCCTGTGTCTGTTTCAGGTGGCTTCCAGCTGAAGTATACGTCCCCCCACACTGAAGCGCTTGACAAACCTGAGTGACATTACAGAAGACCGTGACAATACTTTTATTTATCTCACTACAGTTAAGATTTCAAAAGGCATCGTTTAAACGGGTTGGACTAGATTTCAGCAAAGATAAAGTTGTGTATTATTTCCTTACGTTTCCCAGGATGCTGGTTTGTTGGAATGGAGATGTGAGACCGACTCGTGATGATTACTTTCGTTAAAGAAAGAAGACCACATTAATAGGGTGTGGTAAAATATTTTGATCCATTGAGGAAGGTTGTTTGATTTTATTAAATTAATGACTTTTCTTTATTGTATTTTATTTAATTCTTCCAGACTTTGTTGAGCTAAGTAGCTTATACGAACTAAAGCATGTCACGCCACTGAAGTGGCTCGTTTTTCCTGGGATTTTATTTATAGACTTGTACTTGCAAGCAGAGTGAAACTAGGAAAGTTATTGGAACCTAAGGACATTTCTTCATAGTATAGTAAACGAGACAATGTGCCTTTAAATTTATATAGGGATTTACATCAAGCTTCCCTTTACATGGATATGTGCAAACAAACATATTTGTGGGGCTGGAATTGAGGAATATGTGCACACAGCATCTTGACGAACCCTCTCTTCAATGTCTAGATATCTTTAATAGGTTACATAAATTAGCATATGTAAATGATATTTAGCTACACAAAGCCAAATGATTACTGTAGGCTACATATCGTTTTCTTGGTCCCTTCTCAGTCACCTTTGACTTGTACATGCAGAGATACTGCGTCCTGAGGACCTCCAACTCCTGGTAGCCAATAGGTCTGTGAATACCACTCAGTCCAGTACCACGCTGCAGTTCCCCTCCAAGGGGACTCCCTCGAGAAATTTGTGTGCACAACCTCGTCATGAAGTGGCATGGGCGTTAAGGCTATACTACAAAACAACCCTTTGGCTTGTGCATCATTTGATACATATCAGAAAATACACAGTAAAAAGGTATTTTGCCTTGCCAGAAAACTTTTTTTTTCTCTCAAAGGTGTTTAATAGGAAAAAGGTTTCACAGCAGCTAACAACCTACCACCTACTAAGCTAATTTTCATTGTTTTATTTGAGGACAAATTTTGACTTGTTTTTTTGGGGTTTAATTTTGGGCTTGTCATAAAGTAGATTGTTTACCAGTTAAGTATATTATCTTTTGACAGAATAGGCTGAATGTAACATAAAAAGGCCATATTCATTTTTTTTCTCTAACTATTCCATTTGAAGAAGATATTGGCGGATTGGACTATTGTTTTATTTATTTGTCGCCACTTGATATAATGGCAGGTCTGAAATAAGTTAATGCTGCTGTGGTTGTTTACTGGGAGAAAATTTAACAAAATGTTGCAGGTTATTGTATTTTTCTGTGTGTGTGTGTTGTTCCTGTATCTTTCCCCGTAGAACGAGTCCTTCAGGATGGGATTTAATCCAGGCCAAAATCAACCCCCAACACATCAAAATCAAGCCCCAACTCAAGTATTCTGGTATATCTGCATGACTATTGACTGGTGGTGTAAGATGGAGTAGAGCATTCACATAGACCATCCTTTAGAGCTCCACAAGTACACATGTAGGGCCTAGGGGGTTATATGGGATTTGGTCCGTTCATGTAAACTCTGCATGTAAACTCTATCTGTTTAATTTAAACCTCCTGCATGGTTTTGTAGACTTATCAGGCTTGCTGCCTGAAGCGACAATGTGTCTAAGCTCTGTTTTCTTACCCAAGAATGGGATTGTAATATGCATGTAAGTATCTGTATGTTTGTGCACAACTGTACAGGTCTAAATGCACACTTACTGTACCGGTCTAGTTTACAGTTGAAAACATCTGTATTCTAAAAACAGTTGAAACACTAACTGTTGTAAAAGACTGGTGTGTGATTGAAACCCACCTTTTGCTGTCCACTGTGATTGTAAGATGGATTCTTTTTCAACACTGCCACAAAATGTGTTGAAATTGACATGCAGGTATAATACGTTTTATAGAGTGGAATGGATCCACAGATTTTCTTTAAGCAGCTTTTAGGAATCCTATGTTTTTTACTGTAAAGTTTTAAACATTTTGTATTAGATATAGGAGGCCTAGTTGACTTTATTTAGATTTTTATATTGATAAGATGTTTTAAATTAAAGTTTAAGGAGAACTCCAGACTACTTCTGCTGTATTATACATTGACTGTCTAAATGTTAGTTATTTAAGTCTACTTTCTGTGCAAAATCAAACTAGTTTCATTGAGTTTCCATTTGAGTCATTTAAACATTGCTGTCATCTTTTTACACGCACAACACACCAGTAAAATATCAGTATACCATATGTATTCTAAAATATTTTTTTAAATATTATCTTCTTCCATTTAATACCTTATGTCATCTCGGGATATTTTAATTTACATAAAAGTATATGGACGGTGGTACATGTATAGCATATTTGTCTCTGTATTTGGATAATAGATAACATTTCGGTTAAATTGCAGACTTTCAGCTTTGAGTATGTTTTTATCCATAAAGGGTTATTTTGCATGGTCTAATCGAGCGACTTAACAAAAGTAATGTAGGGTATAACGTGCCTTGCTCAAAGGCACCATGACATTTGGCCCAATCGCGAATCAAACTGTCAAATGTCCAAATAGAAATCTGACTATATAACTACTGCGTTAGCTGATGGCCTGCAACCGGCAGACATCACTACCCCAGCATCTTTCCTGGTGGAGCTCTGCGAAACCTGTCCTGCAGCTAACGTGTGATCCTGTTTGTTTTTCAGATAATTTTTGCTTTCTGTTTTGTCTTAAGAATGTGAAAGGCATTTTCAATTAGACAAGGTAACTGACATGGAAAGTCAATTACCTAGTGGCAAAAAAGGACTTTACACATCTTCCACGGTGTTGCCTGAAAAAATCAGTTGGTTGTGTGATTGGTGTCATTTTCTTGCTGTATTGTGACATGCCCTCAAATGAGCTCAGATATCCTATTGCATCTGAGCAGACACGATTGGAAATTTCAGTATTATCCTAGTGAGTCAGCAGTTACCACAATATGAATTTGTGTATGTTGGTTTTTTTTCCTCCACATTTTCTCTTGCAATCACGAAGTACCAGATAGTACTTGTCTCATTTCAAGAATAAATGTTTTCAGAACTGCAGGCTTTTTGATAAACATACATTTAGGGCAAGTTGTTTTTGAGGCTAGTGTTTTTGCATTTTGCAGTCCTGCACTGTCTAGTGGTGCTGATGAGGTATCCTGTAGTTGGTAGTCACTAAATCATCCACCCTGAGCTAAATCATCTAGTGTTGGTCTTCCTTCTCTACCAGGTCTTCTGCTGAACTCAGCAGTTCTTTTTTCTTAATGTACCAAACTGTTGACCTTGGCTAACCTAATGGTTCGGTTGTCTCTGATCAATTTATTCTAATGTGCGTGCCCCATAATTACCAGCTTGAAGAGCATTCACACCTGTCTGACAACATACACGCAAAGCCAGGTGTTGTAATACTTTTGTTACCCTACATGAATGAAAATACCCAAAAATGAAGCTCACATCTTCCATATTTATTGTATCATTTACGTGCTGGACAAGAGACATCAAAATTTACAGTAAATATTATTGTATAAATGTTGCTTTTTCAGAGTTCAGGTCTGATATATTTGGAAGTTTAAATCACTAACCTTTAGGTGGCAGTGTAGGCCTGTGTGAAGTTTATCCGGTAAATTGAGTATGTAATACATTAATCATAGGTTGTACCATGACCTAGTATTTTATATAGAAGCAGTACATGAGTTTTCATTTGCATTGAGTTGAAATAAATACAATACTAGCTAGTGTTCTCTAGAGGGTCAGGCAGTTTTCGAATAATATAGACAAAACTGGGATTTCTGCATAGAACTCTTAAATAGTCTACAACACAATATTTCTTTTAATCACCATATTCAGTATTTTGTTACATTTTCTCAGGTTGTCAGAGCAAGGCTTTAATAACCAGGCACTAGAGCTGTGTAAACCAGTGATACATGAGCTGACTGATGACTCTCTCTAGAGCCTGGTGAACAGACCCTGCCTGCCCCTTGGCGTGTGGGTAATCCGGGCTTTGGCCTGACCACGTGTGTATTTACCATGCGAGAGCAGAGGTTTGCGTGCCCCAGTCAGCTGTTCTGCTGTACAGCCTTCTTTTCAGTATAAAGCATGTTTAGCACCTCTATCATACACACCCTATAACAATGACACATTCAGAATGGGGCAACGTTGTTTTAAAACATTAACGAGGGAATTACATTTAAACAGAAATCTGGCAAGCCAATGGGAGAGCAGCCATGATAATTATGAACGATCACGCAACGTTCCCCCTCACCATTCATCGAGCTCTGCTACCGTATCTTGGCCAGGGCGAGAACCGTCCCCGCTGGTTGCTTGTTGTTGTTTCTTAGCACTGCTTAGGTATTCACACAACAGATAGCGTGCAGCCTGCCAGATTAAACATTTAGAGGTATTACCCAGGCGTGGGGGAGCACCTTTTAAATCCGGAGGCAGAGCGCTGCGGCGGTGTCACACAGAGAAACCGAAACACAACTAGATCATATTGTTGAGGAGTAAGGCTGGCAGACGGGAGCTAAGCAGTACGGTAATGTCTTAACTGTGGGGTTCACAGCAGCCCTGGAACGAACTCAGCCAAGCAACTCCTGTGCTCCTTCTGTGAGTCTGGATAAACTGCACAGTAGTTTAGCATGTTTTAGCGAATCGACAACCTTTCTCCCCCGACAGCACAGTAAATGAGGAAAAAATGCAGACGGGGAAAGGATTTTCTTTTAATGGATTTTCTGTCTGACAAAAAAACTGACACACTGACTACATGTGTTACTGAAAGTATTTCAAACTGTTTTATGTACAAGGCAAAAAAGAGGGGTTGAGTTGCTAGTTGTGGTCGGAGACAAGAGCATAACAGTTTCAACTAAAACGCTTGGAGTTTGGTTAACTCATCAAGAATCATTTGCTTCCAGATCCTCCACTGTCCAACTTTTTCTCAGTTGTCCCAGAAACTGATTCAAAAGTGCTTAACAGAAATAAAGTCATGATTCAGTGTTTTGTTGAAGTCTGTTTTTTGGGTGGTGCCAGGTCATTATCGTTCTGGACCAAGCAAGCACAAGGTCTGAAACAGAATGTGACTATTCCAACATTTCTTCCATTTCCGTAGCGAAGTGTTATTCTTTGACATGAGTCGATCGATGCGACCCGGGCGTGTTTACTTGAGCAGCTTGTTGGCGGTAGCTGCCATGGAGGAGGACATGGATGTCATGGTCACCGTGGAGACTGTAATGTCCTTGAAGATGGGCTGTGTGATGTTGGCGTTGGAAGGCTTGTTCTGGTTCAGCGTCTCAATGATCATCTGCCTCATGTCTCGGCTGGCGTCCCCTCTCACTGCCAGCAGGGCGACGATGTGTTCCTCCCTGGAAGGAATATGAACAAACACACTTTTCCTAACTGCAGGACAATCAACCAATTAAGCCTATCAGGTTTAAAAGTGTAGATTGTGGCACATCTTGTACCATCTAAAACCTGGTTTTATAAGGACACTACTGACTGTGGTTTAGCCTGGATAAAGGCAGTAGGACCAAACAATGAGTCGCAGAAAACTGCTGGTTTTCATTCTAGCCCTCTAATGTAGACTTGATTCACCAAGTGAACGCAATTAACTAGTGCTTGGAATAGAAAGCTAGAGGTAGTCTGGTTCACCGATACCCCTGCATTAGGGGTGTATGATCTGACCTGATGTCTGGGTATTTGGACACCAACGTTGAGACCTCCAGGTACAGCAGGGTAGGGTCTGTGAGTTTAAACACCTCGGCTAAAGCAGCGATGGCGTCACACAGCCGGTCCGTTTCCTCACCCTGGAGCAAAACAGACAGTACAGACCGATGTGACAGGAGAACACAAATCTCGATCCAAACCAAGGAAATGTACCACAGAAACAGCTCATTCTTTAATGAAGGAAATCCTCAGGGAGTTTGTGACTATTTCCTGGAAGACTTGATCGTAACCTATGAGGTATCTACTGAGGATCTCCTTTGGAGAAGAAACCTCTGGTAACAGGAATCAAGAGCCACTCACCGCCGTGAGTTTCCTGAAGAGGAACTTGAACTGCTCGGCCTCCTTGATCATCCTGTCGGCTCCCTCTCTCCTCTCATCTGCGTTCTTGAAGCTTATCCGTTTCTGCATCACTGCCTTGATATACTCCACCACCACCCTACGATGGGCTTCACTGGTCATCTCCTAAACACATCACAAACCGCCATGACCACCCTCAATTTGGAGAACTGGTCTCTGCATAACTTAATATCAGTAAACAACCTATGTTAGTGGCACATTACTTATATGTATATGGAATTTAGTCCCACACTCTTCACCATACTCAAACTTTAAATCCTTACATTCACAAAAACGATGTCAAATAACTATATAAATCATTATATGATTTCAAACTAAATGTAAATAACATTTCTATCAAAACCAAGAAGATCGGAAGGCCATTTCATTTATTAACAATTATAAACAGTGTTAGAACTGGGGACTTGTGTATAGAGTATGTCAATAATGGTTTATTAATGTGTTTTCAATTATTTGGAGACGTGAGACATGTCAGCCTAGTCTGTCTTGCAGGATGATAGAAACTATTTCATATAGTCTATTTGAGGTTTTATATTACATCACACTGACTAAATTAATGTTGCTAGATATAAATGTTCTTTTAAAATTCTATTGTAGACAGAGGCGCTAAAAGTCAGGACATGCTGTACTGTGCAAAAATCCAAAATAAAATGTAACGATTAAATCCTTCTAGACCCATTTCTGTTTCAGTTAATTAGGTTGGTTCTGCAAGTCAAGATGTCATTGATCATTAGAACTTGTTTGTGATCTTTGTTTCAACATGCACTTGCCTTTACTCCGATAAGGCATTCAGTGGTCAGATATTAAGTAATATAATAATATTTTTACTAAGTCTTTTGCACAGTACTGAACATTTGGGCTTTGGGATTCTCCTTGGCCATTCAATTCCTTAAACCTATATATGGTCAATTAATTACCTAAGAACATTTTTAAACAAACATTCTAATATGTATGTTATATAACCACATATTCAAGAATTTGACAAGGCCCATTTTAGGCCCATCTTCCACATACCGTATTATATGGTTTCTTGATCTTAGCGAAATCGTTGAAGTAATCCTCGACCGTCACACAGATGGTATCCACCGCATGGCTCCCCTGCAACCACTTCCTGGTCAGCAGCTCGTTGAGATGTTGCTGTAAAACCACAATGTAGTATGGCAGAGTCCAAATCAACACTTAGAGCAGGGACCACGGTCAAATTCAGACAGCATATAAGTTACCAGATTAACACAAACTTTTTTCCTAACCTCTAAATCCAAGAATACTTCATCAAGCAGGAACTGGCAGCCATCTTTGGCCACGTCATTCAGGGTCTTCTCAATGGCTGCGTCGTTCTGGGTGGGTTCCATGGACTTCAAGTACTTCCTCTTCAGACTGTTAATAGACTCCCTAGAACAGAAGGCATGGTTAACTTCACTTTAGCCTCGTTTGGTTACAGGACACATTCATTACAGATAGATATCAATGGGACTTACTTGAATGTATGGCAGTTGTTAATGATGGCGATCATGTATTGGACGTAGCACTGAGGCAGCTGGCGGTCTTTCAAGTGGTCCTCTTTGTAGGCAATCACTTCTTCTCTGTATCTGAACAGCAAAATGACATCATTGTAGATGAGGTACAGCGTAAAAAGCATAATACACCTGATACACTAACACCCGTTCACAGGAGCTGAAGGTGTAGCATAGGTTTCAAATAAAACCAGGGCCGCTAATCTAACGTTTGGCTTGAGTCTGAGGCACTTAACTTATACACGTAATTATTAAAACACATATGAGAACTATTTTACCTGATGAGGAATGAATTCATCTGTTTCAGACAGAGCTTTAGGACCTCTTCTTTAAATTTCTCATCAATCTGGGCTGCCACTTGGAGATTCTGCTCAAACATCTGTTAAGACGAAAAGCAAACGCGTCACAAAACCACCATCCTAAAACAAACATTACAGACTTCACTGTAGCACCTATTCGCCCGATTCTCACATTCTCATTGTACACAGTCTGGTATTTTAACCGTTCTGCAAACTATTTCCCCTAAACGAGTTGTGGCACCAGCTGGTGCCAGAGAGGTGAATACTGGTTGTACCTGGAAGACTATAGCGGGGAGGGTGGTCTGGTAGTACCCGTCTTGATCCGCCTCTGATTCGGTTTCTTTAAACCAATCCTTCTTGTCCGTCTCCAGCGCCTTGCGGAGCCAGCCAGTGATGTTGGACTGTGGCAGGGTGAGAGTCCATCAGACACACCCTCTTTAGTCTTTATTTACTCACAAAACATTTCTGTTAGGTGTCAGATTAATTTCACCAAATACATGATTGTATATGACTTGTATATCAATATCTTTTAATTGTCTCATTCAACCACTTGATTCCGGGCTGTTGCTGCAAATAAAAATATATTCGCAGTCAACTTGCCTTGTAAAATTATAGTTAATAATATGAATAATCTGTGTATCTAACAGGAGCTGCCGTGTAGACTGTCACTACTGTGTGTGTGTGTGTGTGTGTGTGTGTGTGTTTGTGTGGTGGACTCACAGTGAAGGTCTTCACATATTTGCTGAGCAGCTCATCCACAACCTGCTGAGGCAGCAATGGGCCCATCTGGTTGATGTCATTCTGGGTCAGGAGCTCTGGGTGACCCATCATCTCCACACTGGAACACAGAACCACAGACCCATGACTGTACAGTGGCGGTGTCTGTGAAGACCTCAGTGTGCCTGGCAGCAGAGCTGGGCCATCTCACCCAGGTGTTTACATCTAGTTTATGGCTTAGCGACAACGCTTGGGAAAATGTCAGCCAATCGGCAACTGTGGCACGATGCAGCGCATTATTGGCATAGCAAGATTTGGGATAGAGCAGTCCGATTATCTACCTTGCACACAAGTAGTCGCTGGAGAGCGACGTGGCAGATCGGATGCCTGTAAATTCAATCCCGGAAGTATAGTTGGTGAATGTAATAATCCTGTAAATGATCTGACTAAAGGCTTCCGTGTTGGATGAGCAGTGCAAAAAGAATCGGCCGGCTCAGGGCCAACATGTGGATGGATGAACCATGTGAGCGCCCCTCACCATCCTGCATCTGTCGAGAGTGGGTTGCGGAGCTGCCGACATTGCAGGGTTAGTGGGGAAAGTTAGACAAGAGCAATTGTTAGGGGAGAAAAAATAAAAATAGAATTGGATACGAGCATAGTTCTTTGTGATATGAATGAGTGTAGCATATGCTGTACATTAATCTTTCTCTGTTCAATCATGTTGTTGCACGCGATGTGCAGTAGAACGTGCAGTCATTGAATTTTCCACACCATTGTGTTTGAGATCGCATGCTATGTCCCTCCCATTGAAACCTGGGGGCTGTTTAGCTTTAAATATTGAGATAATCACTGTTTGCAGTTACAAGCCCTTCCCATACATGAAGAGTACTCAGTACTTCTGTACTTACATAATTTTAAGTGTGTGAAAAGAAAACATTATAAAATAAGAATGATAGTTCACCCCAACTATTAAATTATATTTGCAGTCCATTCTTTAGTTTTATTTCCTTGGCAAATGTTCATAATTCTTACCAATCAATTTCTTCTGGTACAAATACTTTAGATTTATATGAGAATCAAACATTTTGAAATATCTTAAATTGATTTAACTTAGATATTTTAGCTTAACACATTCACACAGATGGTCTGAACATGAAGAACAGAAAAGGATTAAAAACTTTGTCCCTATACTCTACAGCAGTGTTTCTCAAATGGAGGTACGTGTACCCCTAGGGGTACTTTGGAGTACTGCAGGGGGTACATGAAAATAAATAAATTGTCATGCATAATTCCTAAAATAACTATACTATAATAATGAATGAATTAAGTGATGGATTCTAAACATTTGAAATGTAGCATTTTAATGTTTAAAAATGTAGTTGGCTTAAAAAGGCAATTCAAAGGGGATACAACATTGAAAGGTTTGAGAAACACTGCTCTACAGTGATATGAGAACAATTCAGTTTTAGTAATTGTGATAAACAGGCCTTGGTGGATAACTGCACATATATAAAGGGAATCTCTCATTCTTAGCATTAAACTTTTCAAACTATTTATATACAGAATCTCTGTGAGCGGTTTACAAACACAATGAAATATGACTACTATGATTGACTGAAATGCCTAATTTGAGACTTGACCACTGAATATATAATAGCCAGAATTCATGCAGTGGTGAAATAAAAATAGACCTTTGAGGTAACACGGTACATGATATTATTGGAAAATTATTCATTTTGAATATTGAAGTCAGAGACAGTTGATAAAACAAGCAAAGAGCCTATACCTTTTGTATGTGTTGAGGACCCAGGTAAGCAGTGAAACGATTTCATTGGCCTCCAGGTCTTCAGCAGCCAACTCCTGCACCCTCATGGACACGGCGTTATGATACAGCTTTAAAAAACAATCGAACGTGTTGTAGTGTGGTGGGAAACACTGCGCCATCAAGTTCTTCACCACAATCAGATCGTCTAGAACGTTCTTCCTCGTGATCTCCAGGAGCCTGACCATCCACATCTTGTCGGCCTCGCGTGTCACCGACTGGCTCCCCTCGATGCGCGTGGTGACCGTGCCCTCTAGCACCTCGAACATCTTCTCCTTCCAGCCTTTCGGCCGCCCCGGGGGGATAAAGCCGGTCTGCTTCTTGCGGTCCAGCATGCGGCGGTCAATCTTCTCCTCCCGCTCGATGATGCGCACCACTGAGACCAGCATGGTAGGGTCCCGGCGCACGGTGCCCATGGCGCGCTGCAGCACCATCCACAGCTGCTTAGCCAGGTCATCAGACAGGCCCTGAACCTGGCCAAAGTAGTTGCGGATCAGGTTCATATCATGGGTGTTTTTGCTGTCCATCCGGTACTGCTCGTACATGAGGTCGTCTCGCGAGCACTCTAGGTCCATGAGTTTACGGTGAGCCTCCAGAAGCTCGGCCTGCTCAATCAGCACCTGGGTGTCTGCCACTATCTCAGGCACTGCACACAAAGGGGGTGACAGACATTTAAATATAAGTACATTTTAACATTCCGGTCACATACATTCACGGTGAGCCATCCACAATAGTTCCCAGTATCTCTGTACAATATACCTGAGAAGATATTCTTCAAGTTCTCGACAGCGGAAGCAAGCTGACTGTGCTGGACCACTGCGTCTTTCACATCTCTAAGGTTCTCGATAGTGTTGATACTTTGCCTCCAGTCTTTACTAACATCTGCCAGGGAGTTCTGGATATCTTTAACGTCGCCCAAGGCATTGTGGAGTTGACTGAGCCCAGTGCGGACTCCATCCAACTGGGACTGGATGGCGGCCTGGTAAGTGAAGCAGAGCACAAGCAAGGAGCTTAAGGCCAGGGCTGTGGTGCTCGTTCACAATACCTGATACACAGCTCATACAACTATCATTTCAGCTTTGCTTCTTAGCATCATCATTTTATTCTACCTTGAGCCGAGCTTCTACCGAAGCTTTCTTGCGGGCCTCTCGTCTGCGGTACTGTTCTACTTTGTCCAACTGGTTCGATTCGTGCAGCATCACTGCCACCCTCTGTACAGCCGTTGCCACAGCCTCCCTGTTCGTCTCCTCCATGACGCGTCTGTCAAATATATATACGTAATAATAATAATGCATTTTATTTAATGGCGCCTTTCATAACACCCATGGTCACCTCACAAGCAATATACATAGGACAAATCACAACAAACAAGCCGCAAATACAGATAAAATGCAGTAAAAAAAATCTATAAAACATGTTCTAAAAAACCTGTATAAAAAGATGTGTCTTCAGACACGTTTTAAAAGTCAACAAGCAATCGCTATTGAGAACATCAAGGGGGAGTTCCATAGGCAGGGGGCAGCATAACTGAAAGATCTGGCACCCATGGTAGTTAGTCAAATCCGAGGTACCACAAGAGAAATTGAAGATGAAGATCTGAGAGCACGTGATGGAGTGTAAACATGGTGAAGTTGATTAAGGTATTGGGGTGCAAGACTATGAAGTCAGTAGCAAGATGAATTCAACTCTATACTTTACTGTAAGCTGGTGCAATTGCTGAAGAACTGGAGAAATGTGCTCAGTAGAAGTTGTTCTAGAACGAACACGAGCTGCCGAATAATGAACCAGCTGAAGTTTATATAGCAGTTTGGAGGGAACACCTGTGAGAAGAGCATTACAGTAGTCTATACGTGAAGTGACTAGTGTGTGAATTATAACTGCAGTATTGTTATTTGAGAGAAAGGGACGCAGACGGTTAATAATACGTAAGTGGAAGTATGCAATCCGTGTGATATTATTAATTTGACTTTCAAAGGATATCGCATGCTATCCATGACGACACCCAAACTCTTAACCTGTGTGGAAGGACAGATTGTACTGTTGTCAAAGTACACAGAAAAACTATTTTATTTAGATACAACAGATCTAGTGCCAACTATTAAAGCCTCCGTTTTATTGCCATTTAGTTTCAGAAAGTTAGCTGAAAGCCAATCTCTAATTTCAGCTAATTTACGTAGGTAACTAATTGTTGATATTTTAACATTACAATAGGTACTGAGAGTGTAAATGGGGCATTGGGGTTTGCCTGACCTAGCTAGCTAATCTGAATAAAGCAGGGAAGATCTTGAATGATATTTGGCTACTTAAACAGTTGATTCGGCTGTGTTAACGGTGAAATAACTATAATCACTGAGCTACAGTACTGTACTGGAGATTTGGCGTTAATAGTACCTCGCCTCCTTGTTAACATAGCATTCTAGCCAATACAGCTAACGTTAACATTAAATGCTGGAATAACGGTTACTATATACCCATAACAGCAGACAAATGTTCCTTGGGGACATTAGCTTGATGGATCAGTATCGGTCGATAATCCATTGTTACTTAGCAAAACAAGCTACTGTACCTACAAAACAGCTAGTAGCTATCTAGCTAACGATACAGGTTAGCGACACGGACAGTCACAGGCCCAATTAGAAACATTCAGCATACTGCTGGCATAAGTACAAAACACATTTGAGATGTTACATTTACAAAGGCAATTTCTTACCAACTACAGTAATCAGTTAGAATAGGAAGCCCTTCGATTGATCATATCAAATCCAACTATCCCGACTTCTTTCCTGGATCAGTTCCTTCCTGGTAGGTAGTTCTGTGCCACCACCAGTAGCAGCTGACAGCCGCGCAAGCGCAATAGATAGCATAATTTATGTGGGACTTAAATCGAAAACATTTTTCAGATTAATTTATGTTCTATTTGATGTTCTATTTGATTATACATGGTGTAAAGACAGAAAAAATGTATTCCCTTACAAAAGGAATTATTTCAATAATATTTTGTATAATATGTATCATAGCATTTTATTTTTAGACGTTGTATTTTTAGATGTTGTATTTATTTTTTATTATTCATAAATACTTGAACGATCTTTTATTTAGATGTATATTTATATGTATTAGATTATAATAGATATGTATTTTATTGAACGTAATTGATATTTTAAATGTGCATGCAAACTGTTGTGTAACATAAACAACATGTACCCATGGGTATTTTGTTTTTTTCAAAACATGATTACTGTTCTGCAGTAATACAATAAAAAAATCAAATTTTACGAAAAGGTGTTAAGAAACAAGTCTGGAATTAAATTGTTTCAATCTTGACAGTATAGTATTTAAGGAAAACGAAAAGAGCTCAGAAACAGCTGATTTATTTTAAAAAATCAAACGGCTGGAAATAATGTAGTTGGAATACCTAAGGGCGACATCGTTTAAAATATATTCATTTTCAAAATATAATCGATACATTTTTATGCTTTTACAAAGGGTGATGAAAAATAATAAACACATTGGATAAATCAAATTTAAAAGTATATGTGCATTTCGACATCATGCTCCGAGAGCATTACATTAGTGTGTACATAGACATAATGTAAAATTAGTTTAATCTCAATATATATTGGCTTTAATACACATCACTATTAAAACATTAAATACCAAAGCGAAAATACCAATGCAAAACCCAAGACAAGAAACAAGTTTTTAAGTGTCATTTTGTTTATCGATCTATTCCTGTTAAACGTATGGAGTGCAAATACAGTTAATTTGTAATTTAAAAAATGATAAATTCTGAAATATTTATATTGTATAAATGTAATTTATACATGTAAATATCATGTTATGCATGGCGTGCACGTGTTTATGTTTTAGGCTGTGGATTCCATTCAAGGCTTCAGACATTTATGTTACAAATATTATAAGCTTATCTCCAGAGTGGAAGTATGTCTCTAGTGGTAAAGTAAAATATACTAACTACTCCAAATTACTGTATCCAAACCAGTATTGTCTTCTTCATTCATACTGTCAAATAAAACACATCAATATGTCAAATAATAAAACATGTCTTCACAAGAAATCATTTTAACAATCATTACAAGCTACGGGTGTACAAAAAGTACACAAACATTAATCTAAAAAAGAAATATTTATTGCGTGACATGTTATACATAATATAATACGCATACAGGTCCATAAGACATGTCCATGTAAAAACACTTTCCATTGCTTCCATACAGTATATTCCTGCTTTATAACACTGCTAATTACCTGAGATTAAAAAAATGGCCCAACCTGCATTTCTACGCACCTATACAGTAAAAAAGCAGGGTGGTCCCAAGCTGGGTTTGAGATTGTCACTTAAACTCATTGCATGTATATATAGGAGTTTGATTTGTGCATAATTGCATTCATTGCATTGTGAATCCCATTTCCCTGCAAAGATATTTGGCTAATTTCATGACCGCTGTCAGGCCAGGAAGGTGAGTCCATGGGTTCCCTCTTTATGGAATGGACCAGATGATTCCTGATCTCATAGTTCAGTTTGTTTTCTTGCTGCATGTAGCTTTTATGTCCTACAGTACCATTACCATATGCATTGCTGTCTATACAGTTTCCTTCCTGTGTACCACATAAAGTGTCAAGCTGAGATACTCTATGATCCTTCTGTGCCCTGCTTCCAGCTATATGTAAGTACACCTGCTGTCCATTGGGAGCTGGGCTAATGCTGGTTTTGTCCCTTTGGCAGGTGGCATATTGTTCATAGTAATCTGTCTCTGTTTTTACCAGAGTTTCTTCTGAGTAGCCCATGATGTAGGGCTTCTCATTCCCCACCCAGGCTTCGTTGTGGGGCATCCCGTAAATGTTGCAACCATTCTCTGGGTCGGAGTCCTGCTCTGTCTTTATTGCCATTTCAGGCACCATCATTCCAGTGTAACAGTCAAGATGGCCGTCCGTGTACTGGTCCTCAGCCTTGTTGCCGTCCTCACAGTATCTCTCCAGCTCAGTGTTGAGAAGGCCTCCGTACAGCTTGTTCTGATTGCGATATCCAGGGGACATCCTGTAAGATCCACTTTTCCCCAAGTGGTTGTTCTTGCCTTGTGTGCTGCTCCCGTTCGTGGCCTTTCGTATTGAGGGTCCTGTGCGGATGTCCCATGGATGATCGATGATTGGAGATTTGGCTCCACCACCCATGGAGGACAGACAGAAGTTGAGGGGCTCCACCTGGGTGTAGTAGCCATCATCCTTGTTTCTGGTGCTGTTTTTAGAGAGGGGTGTAAACGGGGTGTAGTGGCAGGAGTCACTGGTAGCACTGCTGGACCAGTTCAGCAGCAGTAAGTCACTGCTGTCACGTGAGCTTTTGGAAGTGCAAAGCTTCTTGCCACTGTGGAAACAAAGATTACAGACAATCCATGACCTGCAAAAAGGTTTGAAAAACATACCCACAGTCATATATGAATTACTATATATTAATTGTATTAATTGTATACACAGTATCTTGGAAATTTAAATTTTGTTCTAAAACCAATGCTGTATTAATCTTGTCTTGATGATAAACCCATCTAAAAGTGTTTAAGGAAAACCATGCTGAATACAAGTTAAAGAAGCATGCACACTGCTCAGCTCTTCCAATTATCTTCACACCCACAGTGCTTACCTGGTCTTATCCAGTGTCGTAAAGAAAGTGCCACAGGGTCTACCTGGTCATGTCCAGTGTAGTAAAGAAAGTGCCACAGGGCCTACCTGGTCATATCCAGTGTAGTAAAGAAAGGGCTACAGTGCTTACCTGATCTTATCCAGTGTAATGATGACAGAGCCACGGTGTTTACCTGGTCTTAACCAGTGTGATGATGACAAATCCACAGTGCCTACCTGGTCTTATCCAGTGTAGCAATGACACAGCCACAGTGCTTACCTGGTCTCAACCAGTGGAGCGATGACAAAGCCACAGTGATTATTTGGTCTTATCCAGTGTAGCAATGACACAGCCACAGTGTTTACCTGGTCTTATCCAGTGTAGCGAGGACAGAGCCACAGTG
>JACXGM010003347.1:26783-42446 GCA_016801145.1 Umbra pygmaea
CGTTTACGTTTGGGGGTTGCCACAAGATGGACTCAGCAGCGCTACACGTCACCTCTGAATTGCCTCACACAGAGGCAAGGTGTTCACCAGCTGGGTGGGAGACTGGAAAGGAGGGAGGGAAATGTTGTTGTGGAAGGGAAGGAATTCGAGAGATTGGTCAGTTCTTCTCCCAGGCTGTCACTCTTAGCGCTGACAGGCAACCATTACTTAATCCTTCAGCATAGCTTGACATCAGTCAAACAACTGTAGCTGGCAAAGCAGCCATGCAGTTAAATGAAGGAGGCACTTATGAATCCCTGGTCTTAAGAGGTACAATATGCTGGATGATCTGCTTCTAGTCGACAAACTGATGTTCCTCTGGTGTCTTGACATGGTGGTCACAGCTACACTAAAAGACCCTCCCGAACCAGAAGAGGACAAAGGCGATTGTCCACCGTACTGGCCCAGAGTTATTGGAGCTGAATGTTAACATGGTGAGAGGTCAACATAAAAATGTGAGAATACAAACAAACCATTTAAAGATGTTTAAAACAAGCTTGGATCCCAGAGTTTCTGTGCCAGGACTTGGTGACACATTGATTGGGTCTGAAAAAACAATACCATCCTTTATATGTTCACATTGGAGTTGTTGTGAGATGTTGTGTCTGACTGTTCTCTTCGGTTCCCTGAGTAGCAGACATCCTATTATCTACAATTCCATCAGACAGAAATCAAGTATCACTGCAAATTGGTGTAAACTGTCCCAGAGACTTCAAAGGGACTAAGGAATGAAAAGACTACAGGACATCAACCACTGAAGTGTCTGGTTTTATGGGATCATCCAGAAAGACTTCTACATCATGTGCTCCAATGCATCCTCATGGCGATATGTGGGTAACCATACGAAAGGAAATTTAGTCAGGGGGACATTTAGGGATAACATGATAGGTTAGTGAGGTTAAGGTAAACTAACTTTTTTATGTTTGGTAACCGTACCAACTTTATGTTTCCCTGACTCCAGAAGCGTACACGTGTACACACTTGTTTTGTAAACCGGGATGTCCACTGAACGCGTTAAATGCGTTCGTTGCGCCGGAAGTCATTCATTGTCAATGGAGCAATCCGCAAGGATGTGCTTACCTTGCGGGCTTGCGATGCAGTGCGCTCTGTGTGTCGCATACGTTCAAATTATTCAAATTGTGCGTTGCGACCCTGTGCCGTTGTACAACCGGAAGTTGAGGTTCCCACTGGAATGAGTAGCACAACACAATAGTAACAGTCTTGCCTTGCTGAAGCAATTGTGCCTCCTCAAGTCTGCACTATGCGGATGCATATATCCGGTAAAAAGTAACGTGCACTAAAATCTGACATGTTCAGTGGACATCCGGCCTAAATCGGTATGTCCACTGAACACGTTGAATGCGTTGCCTTGCGCAGGAAGTCATTCATTGTCAATGGAGCAATCTGCAAAAATGCATTTGCCTTGCGGGCTTGCGATGTGTTGCGATCGGTGTGTCGCATACGTGAGGTAGGGGGGGTTGGGCGGGTAAGCTATTGATACAAGTTTAATGATTGAAAGATAGCAATTTGTCAACATGGGAAGCCAAAAATAATCTTATCCTGGATTTTTGATCCTAAAACATATGGCTGCTTGCTTACAAAATAAAACAATAGTAAGACTTTGTCACTCTAAGCCTACTGCCTACTATAATATACTGTATATTTAAAGAAATAACTGGTAGCACTTTCTACTCATGCATACTTCATTAGATAAAGAGGCTAAAACTAAAAACAACATCAACTATGCAGCCAAACTCTGAAAATAGTACCCACTCTCTAAAAATATATGCCACAAGAGTGATGGTTGTAGCCAGAAAAGTGAATGAGACAAGAAGCATTCAGCACAGAGCCTTATTTAATTGGGCTTACTGGCTAGCAGCGCTTGCAGTATATGGCATAATTACACTAAGTGAATGTGACCAGGCCTGGAGGCTAACATGTACATTATGACATCAGAGACAAGGCGAAAAAGATGGTCCTCAAGTCCTGAATAACCAAAACAGTTCTTCAACATTTTAAACCATTACTTAGCTTCCCTATACTGTATCTCTAAGCTCTGAAAGACAACACAGAATAGAAACACAGAGCAAAGGCAATGAAGCTTCTTGCGCCATCCCACATCTACATTTACATATATACACTACAAAAGCCAAAAGTATGTGGGCACCCCAACTAACGGTGGAGGAGGGTTAATGGTCTGGGGCTGTTTTTCAGGGTGTAGGGTCATCTTAATGCTACACTATACAAATATTTTAGGCAATTGGGTGCTTCCAACTTTGTGGCAACAGTTTGGGGAAAGCCCTTTCTGTTCCAGCATGACTGTGTCCCTGTGCTCAAAGTGAGGTCCATAAAGACATGGTTTAACAAGTTTAATGTGGAGGAACCTGAGTGGCGTGCACATAGCCCTGACATCAACACCAATGAACACCTTTGGGATAAATTGAAATGGCAATTGTTCAAAATCAGTGCCTGACCTCACAAATGCTCTTTTAGTTAAATGGGAAAAAATGACCTCAGACACCTCAAAAGTCTTGTGCAAACCTTCCCAAAAGAAAGTGCCGGCTGTTATAGACAAGAAGGGGATGCCAACTCCATAATGATGCCCATGGTTTTGGAATGGGAGTGGGTGGTCAGGGGTGTGATGGTCAGGGGTCCACTTCTACTCCCTATATAGTGTAAGTGAATAATAATATTAAAAAACTTGAATTAATATAGCACCTTTCATACAGGGAATGTAGCTCAAATTGCTTTACAATAAAAGTCTAATAAAGTGAAAGACATTTTGTAATGGTGGAGTGCGGAAAGAATGCAGGAGATTCACCTTACTCATTTTATTGAAAAATGTGCAAAAACAAATAAACTAAAGCCAGTAGGTTATCTAACAACACAGGTGACAGTAAAGCCCAAAATAGTAAATCTCTACGCTATGTTTTGCTATTGTGTTCCACAGCTTTAGAGCATAGTTAAAAAAGACAGAATTTCACATCTGAGATCAAAACATGGTATGCTCTAGTCAAGCAACTGCTGGCCTGCTGAGCTTACTACACCACTACGCAAAGAGCCTCTTATTAACGCTAAAATGACACTGTTTTCTGTCTGCCGCATGGCAACATTTTTTGAATTGCTATAGAAACCTGCTTGAAAACTGAAATAAATGATCTAATAACCAAGAAGTAGGCATTGCAAATTGTCTCATCCAGCCATACACTGCTGAAGTAAAAAATAAATTGTTTTGCATTGTATGCTATTTTTGTCTTACTCGATTCGTTTTCTGATTATTTATTTTAATTTTTTATGTTCCCATTATTTAACCAGGTGAATTGATTAAGAACAAATTATTAATCACAACAGGTTAACTTTCTTGTTCACGGACAAAACAACAGAACTTTCATTGAGGGATTAGAACCAGGGACCTTTTAGACACAAGTCAGATGCCAAGTAAACTAGGCCAGTTTGCCGCCCCAATTGGGGAATTGAGAACAACTGCTATTTTATACCATCATTAAAAGCATATTAGCAAATTGATTAAAATAAATTGTTATTTAAAACCCCACTCAAGCCATTATCTCACAGCTTTCTCTGGGTTATTCACCACTCAACAAATGTTTTCATAACACAGTCCACAGATGGACACAATGCCTCCATGCTAATGGTGGTTCTTCTAACACCAATTAGGTAAGAGCCTCAAGTGACACCCAACCTAATGGAGCCTATTGTGTGTCTCTAATAGAGGCGGCAAAAAAGCTGCTGAGAAGTTTATCTCAGTTCCTGAATTTAAAGGAGGGGGAGTGAGTGAAACAAAGCGTGGAGCAATCATTAATAAACAGCCCAAGGTTTGTAATTGAACTGCGTGACTAAGGCTGTGTGTGCTAGCTACGCTTGTACAATGAGATGAAGTCCTGTACATTGATGATCAATGAGTGTGACGAAATAGACAAAGCTTGGTGTGTGAGCTCACATGGAAATGGATTGGTGACAATAGCCTTTGTTAGGGATCAGAGGTTAAGTTCTTGAGTTTATAGTCTATATGAGAAGTGGTATAAAGACTAGTCCAAAAACCAGGTGGATTTGTGGTTTAACAATGCATGTCTGTCATACAAATAGCAATTATGACAAATATAAAGATGTAAACATTACTATGCATTCATTTCCCAATGTATTTTGTTTTAGTAATTTAGCAGTCATGAGAAAGTCTCAGGCAGGTAGTCATTGAAAATAAGGCTTGGATCTCTATGAACTTTTCTGGTAAAATAAAGTAAATCGATCTATTTCATTTAAATATTGTTGTCTTGTAACTGTCTTTGCTATTGTATTAAACTGGAAAATAAAAAGAAACTGAGAGTTAGCCTAGTTGTTACAGTAGATGTACTCTGAAAGTAGTACCTTACAAATGTCAGCTACATTAAGCCACCACAAGACAGGAAATTCAAAAACTGAAATGGATTTGAATTAGGCCATATTCCTGTGAGAATATCTAACATTAAGTTGTAAAATGGTGAAATTCTATTTTAAATAGATAACTTTAGATTAAGCTGATGGGATGTTTTTCCATGATCTGATGACACACTAAAAATCATAGTTTAGACTGAAATATCTGGCCCAAATCAGTTAGCGCTGCAGTCAACATGCAATAAGATCCAGATTAGTGCTTTTCCATGGGGTCAACAAGTCACGCTATCGTGTGCAGACAATATTATGCTAGTATGGATGTATTTATTTTAAATAAACATTTTTGCCTTTGAGCTGACTGAACAACTTGCAATCACACTGTAAATCACAGAAAAGTAGAAAACATAAACTACATTTTATTTATTACAATGAGATAAATATAACCTATTTAATGGTTACAATCATTTCCAATTCTAACAATTAATATTTTACAAACTGAACAAACCAAACAGAAAGCATTATTTCTAAAAAAACCACGACTAGAACAATATTGCAGATTAATCAAAAGTTGATTAGTTAGAAACAATATATATTATGTGAAGTTATCCTGGGCTGTGTCAAATACATATATAAAATTGAAGACAATAGAAGGAATATTACTGATCTGTATTAGAAACCAATTTGTCTATTCAAACATGACGATAAGAATCATGTTTTGCATGCAAGCTAAAGTGGGTCTGCACGATACGATTTTGGAGCTGCCAAACAGAAGCTTAACAATCTGTCAAATTCCAACATGATACTCAAAGCACATCGTAAATATGGACAAAGGAAAACTCAACTCTATTTAAAATGTTACTGTTCTTCCTGATCAACATAATAAACAGTATAAACAGCTGGAATAAAAAATATAGAGCTGAGACTAGACTGCATAGAATGAAACATTTCAGAATTTAAAGCAGAGGCTTTACATTTCACCTATAAGTAATGCTTTGGATTTAGAATCCCTTATCAGTTATAATGTCATTAAAACCAATCTATACGGTTGTCTGCATATTCTTGTGAAGATCATCACTATATACTCTCTGTGGATTTCAGAGGTCTATTTAAATCATACAGACAATAATCCAGGTTACCATTCTTGTTTTAACGTGGCCTAATCCACTCAACTGGCAGCATCTCCAATACTGTTGGATTAGTTTAATTATTAATTACTTAATTTGGCCACATCTGGGGAATAATTCCCTAAAATCCTAATCTAAACAACATGGAGATCTATTTGCTAGCTGTTATGGAAATATGTGTGCAGATTAAACAATTTGGCTACATTCAATTATTTAAGGACAAAACTAACAATGCATAATCCTTGTTCACATTCATACCTACAGTCAGAAGCGTCATGCACCAATTTTTTTTAAGGGGGCACATTGTGCACACACACGGAAACAGGTGCCCACAAAAACTGACATTAAAAGGAAAATCCACTTGGCTAAAAAACCTGAGGGGGCATGTTCAATGGGCATGACGCCTCTGCCTACAGTCGTGCTCAAAAGTTTTGAGAATGTCACAAATACTAATTTACACAAAGTCTGGCCTACTGAGAACTGGGTTAAATTCATTTTCTCTGATGAATCTCTCTGATTGTTGGAAAATGCCTTTTCTAGCATGATGGAGCACCTAGCCATAAGAAATGTTGGGTCCATGGCCAGGAAACTCCCCAGACCTTCATCCCATTGAGAACTTGTGGTCGATCTTCAAGAGGCGGGTGGACAAACAAAAACCCACAAATTCTGACACTACAAGATCATGCAAGAATGGGCTGGCATCAGTCAGGATTTGGCCCAGAAGTAATGAGAAGTAATGGCATCCAGACAGCATGCCAGGGCAGATTGCAGAGGCAAAGAAGGGTCATCACTGCAAATATTGACATAAAATTGCATTAACTTAATGTAATTGTTAATAAAATTCTTTGACACTTATGGAATGCTTATAATTATATTTCAGTATACCATAGAAACTACTGACAAAAAGCTCTAGGAACACAGAAGCAGCAAAGTTTGTTTGTTTGTGCCATTCTCAGAACTTTTGACCAAGACTGTACATGTAGCATCAGCTTTGTGTTTAGCCAGGCTGACCAGATACACACTAGAGCCCACAATAAGACAGATCACTAACCAGATACACGCTAGAGCCCACAATAAGATGGAGAGCTGACCAGACACACACCAGAGCCCACACTAAGATGAAGAACTGTCCAGATACACACTAGAGACCACATTAAGACGGAAAGCTTACCAGACACACACTCGAGCCCACACTAAGACAGAGAGGTGACCAGATACACACTAGAGCCCACACCAAGATGGAGAGCTGACCAGACAAACACTAGAGCCCACACTAAGACGGAGAGCTGACCAGATACACACTAGAGCCCACACTAACACAGAGAGCTGACCCGACACACACTAGAGCCCACACCAAGATGGAGAGCTAACCAGACACACACTAGAGCCCATACTAAGATGAAAAGCTTACCAGATACACACTAGAGCCCACACTAACACGGAGAGCTGACCAGATACACACTAGAACCCACAATAAGATGGAGAGCTGATCAGAAACACACTAGACACCACAATAACACGGTGAGCTGACCAGATACACACTAGAGCCCACACTAAGACAGAGAGCTGCGAGCAGCCAGATTATTGTGTCATGTCACGTCATTAGATCCCAGCACTGATCAAGAACACCCAATTATCCAAAGAATCAAAGTAACATTTAATACTATTCAGAGCTATGAACATACCCAAGTGGCAGTTAAACCTTTCTTGTGCCTTGCATTGATCACCGAGGCCTGCCAGCACCTTGTCAGCGACCAGTCATGCTACAGTATGTCCTCTAAGACTGAGTGGAACTTTCATTACGTCTACAGTCTGACGACGCTTCCCTGCTACTCTCACTAGTGAACAATCACAATCCCTCATGTGCTATGGCATGTTACAGCTTCCTGACATCTACCGTGTTCCTTTCCACCCGATGCAGTCCACGGAAAAACACAACCGTGTCAGCTCATACTAGTCAAACTAATGATTTAAAAAACACTGAACATGCTGTGCCAACATTAACATCCAGTTAAGAGTATGAAATCATAACTTGGAATTAAACAGTAAGGACCAACCCCCGGTAAGCCGTACACTTCACCAGCTCTTTTTGTAAAGCAGGTCAACGCAACCAAGTGAAGTGCATCCACCGGTCCTATTAACCTCACTGAGAGCTCATTACAACCAGCTGGCAGGACTGGGAGGTTAAAGTACTACACATCGTCCTTATGCAAGTATCCTTCAAAAATCTCAATCCTTCCTAATGCCTCACACCGAGAGGGCTGGTATGACACAGTCTCATCAACATGACTCACAAAAGCCCACAAAATAACCCATTATAATAAAAATAAAGGTCCATTAAAAAAAAAATTCAACTGGAATTTCTTGGCTTTTTTTTATTAAAACGCAGAAAGTTCACCTTCAAAACACTTGCATTGCTTTAGCTTTAAACAAAGGATCATTGAATCCGACTGGTGGATCAACACAGTGTGTTCAGTTCTGGGTGATCAAATTTGAGTGTGATTGTAAGTGACAACAGTCCAACAATAGTGTTGGAGCAACAAAGCACTTCTCCCTGCTGCATGCTGGGGCCTCAGCTTGATCTTGTTGGACCAACATATTTTTTGTCTAGACCAGAAGGGGTTACGGGTCAGAATGCACTCCTTTTGTTGTGCAGGGCCAATCTATACAATTATTGATGTGAGACTATTCAAGCAAAGACACCTACCAATATGGTGATGCCACAGAACGAGACAAGGTCACTGCGTCAATAACGAGGAAAAGTTGTTTAATATGGGTTTCTTCTGTTTTATTTGTAGATGGGGAGTTTTCAATTGGATTAGTTTGTTGTTTCTGTTTGAACTTCGGGGTTACAGAATGGATATCTGTACAATCTCTACAAACAGCTTCATTAAATACATTTGAAAAATGAATTAAGATTTAAATGTGTATATATAATATATATATATATATGTGTGTTAGTGACAAGAAGGGAGCTCCTCAGTCCGTTTACAGGACATCAAATCTACTTGCTATTTGTTAATCTGCAATATGTAGGGAGGCCCAAGTATCAACGTAACGTTTAATACTACTCGGAGCTGTGAACATTTTACAGCATATTGTGAAAAAGACATAAATATCTGACGGCTGAGACCTCATTTAACATGTGGACATTTCAGTGAAAACCTGATCTGAATCCGTAATCAGATAATCAAATGTTAACACATGCATCAACCCCACCTTGACCCAACATCCTTCATTAGACTCTGAGGGAACTAGAAATTACACGTAAGGAAGAAGGCCATAGTAAGATAAATGTGAGCAATGGCCAAATCTGTCTATTTCTAAAGTTCATATAGGCTACCAGGCATGTACTATATCACAATTTGGCTGAACGATCAAGGCTGCTGCAGTGACATCATGGAGGCACGGGTCATGAAAGCTTGGGTAGAATATCAAGGCTGTTCGGCCATTTTAATTTTCTCAAAGTGATAAACCTTGTCAAATACGGAAAAAAGTAGGAGCGTAGTAGGAGGGGGCAAGATCAGAATATAAATTGGTAGGGTAGTGAGGTCTTCTATTTATGCTTCGGAAGGCCATAAGATCAACAGCTGAACACATGTTGACTCTTCCCTGGCAGTACTTCAGAACTGTTTATCTTGTGACCATCTAGTGGTCAGAGTGTGCTACACCCAGATTGAAGATTCCTATCACACATCTTCTGTTGTCCATTGATTCAGCTGAGGTAGTTTTACTTCTATTTGACCAGAAGTTCTCATTAATCAAGTAAACATAATCCTAAACATAATTACTAGCATGGAAACGTCACTAGGTTTACAGAAATGGAGACTATTTGTGGCAGCAGAGTACAATGGAAGCAGACGCACAAAGCTTTGAATTGTATGAAAAAACGAATATTGTTGTGTAGGGTTCAATCTTAGCATCCAGGGCTCATACCTTGGAAGAAGCTCTTGCATCGGAGGTAGCTGACGCTAAGGCGAAGCACAGAGAGTTTGTCCAGTTTGGAGATGGCATCTTGGGTGAAGGGTAGGAGACTGGCTAGACGGTCCAGCTCTGCATTCAGCCGGTCACGGTGCCTCTTGGATGGATTGGTCTTCTGGCTGGAAGCTGTCAGTTTACTGTTTGATGTAAAGTCAAATAACTGTTGTATGTAATTCATATGATGATAAATGTTGCATACAAGGCTTTTTAATACATATATAACCTCAGGCAGCTGCTGTCTCAGGCCTACTCTTGTTCCGAAACCTTCTCCTCTGACTTTCTGTTTTTGTCAATAAATCATGAAATGCAGAATAACCTTAAAAAAAGTGTAATACTCTCAGTAAAAATCTCAGAATATGTAGGCTTAAAAGGTCCATAAACAAAATAATATTGAGAAAATGTTTATCTAGTTAGATATATCCAACTTGCAATGGAAGTAAAGTTATTTTATACTGAAACCATAAATTGTGGCAGAAACACAGATTGTTACAATATATAATAATATATGTTTTTGCATTTAGTAATTTCACATTTAGAACAACATTTGCATATGTAGTTACTGTGTGTAATTAAAGTGTAATTAAAGTTCATTTGTAATGTTCTTCGCTAGAACAAGGTAGTAAGTTGGTAGAAAATGATTGTAAGTGGATTGGCCACAAACTGTATACCAGCAGTGATAGCCAACGGTAGTGCATCTAATCTTGATTACCATTGTAATATGCATATAAATATAACTGCCATTACATTTTGTGGACATTCACTAAATATACAATGAAGGACTGGGATTTGATGCACAATTCTGATATTTCTTGTTTTGAAATATGTATATTTTTATTGAAGCTTACATACGAATAACACAGTGATTTACTTTTCAAATGTTAAACATCAATGCCAGACAGACAACAACGGTGATGCTGTCATTATTGAATATTATATTTTACTATATAGAATAATTCCCTTGGCAGCTGTTTGAATTGTACCCAATACCTCTTTACTACTCACACACTACTAACCCACATACCATTTATGATTATTCACTTTTTACTAGTTGAGTGCAACAAAAGAGAAATACGTTTACATATTGAAAAATAGAGCTTTGTAGCATTGCCACGATTAGTGCAATCATTTCAAGATCTGGACTCAACTGTTTTTGGATAGGCTTCCTTCTCTTTCTTCCAGCATACAAGCATTCGCCCGGTGGAATCATCATCTACGAGACAATTAACAGTCATTTCCTTAAGACCATATTCACATTTGCCAACGCCATATCATGTTATCAGAAGTCTCTGCAATAATACAATTATCCAATTATCCTTCATGCTATTATGTTTATGAAATTTAATATTTATCTATCAAAAATATATGTTATTTCCAAAAAAAGAGCTGCCATTATGAAAAAGGTAACTATTATGTATATATCTTCGTTATTTCACTACCCGATTCACCTGCGTGCCTTTTGTTTACAGTCAGGGACCAATGGCATATAGCGGGGAAAAGTGCCCTGTAATAAAAACTCGGTCAAACTAAACATCGATTCAAGGGAAATTATTTCTGATAAATGGTTGAAAATAAACCCACTTCTAAACAATCTATTCAAATGTAATCTAACACAATTAACTCACCAAAAAGCTGTTCCAATTAATTTGCAAATCCAAAAATATGTAGTTGTCCGCAACTGTAGATAATGTACCGGTAGTTATTTGATGAATATCCTATTGCTCACAGTACACTTTACATACAGCTCTCTGACAAATATGCTTTGTCAGTCGGCGGTCGTCTTGGCAGGGATGTGGTTGATGTTTTATATCAGATCGGTTTAGTTCCTCGTATTTCAGGTGGCAAATTCATCCTCATGACCTGGCATGCCCTTCGCACGCAACTCTGTGATGCCCCCTAGGATGTGGCGCAGAAACAGTTGTGCGCAAGTGGAACTGCACACGTAGGCGAAGTCAAGGAAGAGCAAGGTCTGTTTGATGTGCTGTTATATTATTTAGCATCAAAATATGTTAAACGTGTTTACACATTCAACGGTAATAATCTAGGATACAGTTTATTGCACATTCTCTGACGTTTAAAACCCGGGTGTGGAATTGAAACAGACAGTAGTTTTAATGGGATATGCATTTCAAATGATTTTTTTATTTCTTGCATTGATTGTATTAAATTAATATTTCCAGTAGCATCTTCAGAATATTCTGTAATGTGAAAATGGATATGGATATTTTCCATTATATACAAAAACATTATTTTATAATTAAGCTTTTTGGCAGTGAAAATATTAAAGTCTTCTTTGGTAAACTCCCAACGTTTTGCACACCCAGATTGAGGAAATGTACCTATTATTTTTCCAAAATTTGTTAGGCTCATATTAGGGCTAGACAGTTTTAAGTTTTGACAATGATTTAAGTCAAAACTTAACTAGGCCATTCGGGAAGATTGACTGAATTATTGGTAAGCAACTCAAGTAGATGTGGTCTTTGGTTGTTGGTTATGGTCCTGCTGAAATATAAATTCCTCTCACAGTGTTTGGTTGTGTTTGGTGTAAGGAAGCCGGTTTTAAAGCATCCGGTTTGTGTCAGGCATACTCATGATAGACAATGGGAGTTAGTGATGTTGTCCCAAACATACAGCACTCAAACCAAAGTGGTCATTACAGCTATTTAAGTATTATATTTATTTCTTATAGGATGCATTTTGGAATATTTTATTTATATTTGTATTGTTTTCACCAAAGGTGTCATGGTGACAAAGCTCAGGTCAGAAGCCCCCTGGGTGGCTGGGTATATGCATTGTTTAAAAAACGAGTGGAATAATTGTGTCTAGCACGACCAGATATTTTATAAATATTTTAAATAACAAAAAACAACTAAATGGTGGTAGGTAATGCATCTGATTTCATATACTGCTTTAGTAACAAAAAATATTCACGGCTAGTCATGTGACAAGTAGGCTAACGTAAGTCCTGCTATTCTCAGCTAGCATGTAATGTTTTATAGTGTGATTGCGCTTCATTTCTGGGTTTGGAGGCATCTCAACCTATGGAGGATATATTTATTCATAATTCAAATTGAAAGTCCAATGATAAAATGAAGCAAGATCAAATTAAAAACATTATTTTACTACACTAGGAAAAATCATGCCATAATTTAATTTAAAAAATAAATAAAAAATGTAGCCTTTGCACTTCATAAGTTTTTTTTTTTAATTTTATCTTTAGAATTTTAGATTTGGCAATTGCCCTTTGACATTTTAAGATTCACCTTTTCCATTTGGATTTAGCATTTGGCATTTCCATTCGGAGTTAGCATTTGGCATTTCCATTTGGATTTAGCGTTTGGCATTTCCATTTGGATTTAGCGGTTGTCATTTCAAAAGCGTATGTAAATGTGGAGGCGTGGCCCAAAGGCTGGTGGGAGGGTCTGAAACGAAAGGGGTGCAAAGGCACCTTATGGACAGTAGGGGGAGCTGACTGCTGGGAAGAAAACTGAGTTTGGCAGAGCAGTATACACTCACCTAAAGGATTATTAGGAACATCCGTTCAATTTCTCATTAATGCAATTATCTACTCAACCAATCACGACAGTTGCTTCAATGCATTTAGGGGTGTGGTCCTGGTCAAGACAATCTCCTGAACTCCAAACTGAATGTCAGAATGGGAAAGACAGGTGATTTAAGCAATTTTGAGTGTGGCATGGTTGTTGGTGCCAGACGGGCCGGTCTGAATATTTCAAGCTGATAGAAGAGCAACTTTGACTGAAATAACCACTCGGTACAACCAAGGTATGCAGCAAAGCATTTGTGAAGCCACAACACGCACAACCTTGAGGCGGATGGGCTACAACAGCAGAAGACCCCACCGGGTACCACTCATCTCCTCTACAAATAGGAAAAATAGGCTACAATTTGCAAGAGCTCACCAAAACAGTTGAAGACTGTTGGACAGTTGAAGACTGGAAAAATCTTGCCTGGTCTGATGAGTCTCGATTTCTGTTGAGACATTCAGATGGTATAGTCAGAATTTGGCGTAAACAGAATGAGAACATGGATCCATCATGCCTTGTTACCACTGTGCAGGCAGGTGGTGGTGGTGTAATGGTGTGGGGGATGTTTTCTTGGCACACTTTAGGCCCCTAAGTGCCAATTGGGCATCGTTTAAATGACACGGCCTACCTGAGCATTGTTTCTGACCATGTCCATCCCTTTATGGCCACCATGTACCCATTCTCTGATGGCTACTTCCAGCAGGATAATGCACCATGTCACAAAGCTTGAATCATTTCAAATTGGTTTCTTGAACATGACAATGAGTTCACTGTACTAAAATGGCCCCCACAGTCACCAGATCTCAACCCAATAGAGCAACTTTGGGATGAGGTGGAACGGGAGCTTCTTGCCCTGGATGTGCATCCCACAAATCTCCATCAACTGCAAGATGCTATTCTAACAATATGGGCCAACATTTCTAAAGAATGCTTTCAGCACCTTGTTGAATCAATGCCACGTAGAATTAAGGCAGTTCTGAAGGCAAAAGGGGGTCAAACAGTATTAGTATGGTGTTCCTAATAATCCTTTAGGTTAGTGTATATACAGGTCCTTCTCAATAAATTAGCATATTGTGATAAAGTTCATTATTTTCCATAATGTAATGATAAAAATTAAACTTTCATATATTTTAGATTCATTGCACACCAACTGAAATATTTCAGGTTTTAATTGTTGTTTTAATACTGATGATGTTGGCATACAGTTCATGAAAACCCAAAATCTAAAAAAATTAGCATATTTCATCTGACCAATAAAATAAGTGTTTGTAATACAAAAAAAGAAAGAAAAAGTCAAACTTCAAATAATTATGTTCAGTTATGCACTCAATACTTGGTCGGGAATCCTTTTGCAGAAATGACTGCTTCAATGAAATGCTCCAAAATCTCCTGATAGCTAGCTACATTGACCCTGCCCTTGATAAAACACAGTGGCCCAACACCAGCATCTGACATGGCACCCCAGACCATCACTGACTGTGGGTACTTGACACTGGACTTCAGGCATTTTGGCATTTCCTACTCCCCAGTCTTCCTCCAGACTCTGGCACCTTGATTTCCGAATGACGCTTCTGCTGCTGTTTCTGGTTCAAAAGTGGCTTGACCTGGGGAATGTGGCACCTGTAGCCCATTTCCTGCACATGCCTGTGCACGGTGGCTCTGGATGTTTGTACTCCAGACTCAGTCCACTGCTTCCGCAGGTCATCCAAGGTCTGGAATCGGTCCTTCTCCACAATCTTCCTCAGGGTCCGGTCACCTCTTGTCATTGTGCAGCGTTTTTTGCCACACTTTTTCCTTCCCACAGACTTTCCACTGAGGTGCCTTGATACAGCACTCTGGGAACAGCCTATTTGTTCAGACATTTCTTTCTATGTCTTACCCTCTTGCTTGAGGGTTTCAATGATGGCCTTCTGGACAGCAGTCAGGTCGGCAGTCTTACCCATGATTGCGGTTTTGAGTAATGAAACAGGCTGGGAGTTTTTAAAAGCCTCAGGAATCTTTTGCAGGTGTTTAGAGTTAATTGGTGGATTCAGATGATTATTTAGAGACACTTTTCATGATATGCTAATTCTTTGAGATAGGAGTTTTGGGTTTTCATGAGCTGTATGTATGAGCCTCTCCGGGAACCATCACCTTATCATGGTGGAGAGGTTTGTGTGTCCCTATGAACCTGAGGGCTGTGTTGTCTGGATCTTGGTGCTCCTGGTAGGGTCTCCCATGGCAAAGTGGTCTCAGGTGAGGGGCCAGACAAAGAATGGTTCACCAACACCCCAATGATGAATCAAGGTAGAGGAAGAGAGACCCTGCCCGGAGGAAGCCCGGGGCCCCCGTCTGGAGCCAGGCCTGGATGGAGGGCCTGTCAGCGAGCACCTGGTGGCCGGGTTTGCCACGGGGCCCGGCCGGGCACAGCCCGAAGAAGCAACGTGGCACCTCCCTCTCCATCCCATGGGCCCACCACCTGTGTGGGGAACCACTGGGGTCGGATGCGCTGCCAAATGGGTGGTAGTGAAGGTCAGGGGCCTCGACGGACCAGACCTGGGCAGCAGAGGCTGGCTCTGGGGACGTGGAACGTCACCTCTCTGTGGGGG